>JAQGAM010000390.1:0-13393 GCA_034697665.1 Nanhermannia comitalis
TGATAAGATCATTAATGAGTAAAGCAATGACTGGACTTTACTATAAAATTTAAACTATTTGTTTATTTCATGAAAATGGTAAACAAATGCATGTCTTCTGAACTCATTTAAACTTTAGTTTAATTCATATTTTGATTAGAACTTCAAACTCATGTTTCATATGTAGACTTGACTTACGATTTTTCATTCAGTTAATAATGAGTTTAAACTTTAATATTATAATAAAACGACAGAAAAGTTTGATTACTTGTCCACTCATTAATAAGCCTTACTGTAAAGTATATATCTTTATAAAAGTGTAAGAAATAAATGACATATTATATAATAGTACTTTTGTGTGACTTTTTCTCAAAAGTAATCAATTTAATATTAAAACACCTTTGCATTTAATTAATGTATGTTTTACCTTATCCTTTAGTTTACAAAAGACATTATATCAATAAAATTAGGATTTCAAATTTTAAGACATTTTTATATATAATCACAATTCGTTACAATCACCGAAATGTTTCAGTCCCGACGATGTGATTATAATGAGAAAATCCTGTATTTACTATTTTGACACCTCTACTTATTAGTACGCAAATGACTTTTTAACACCTGTTATAAAATTCATTAAAGTTTTTGTTGTGTGAATTCATATTAAAATTTAAAATCAAAAAACATAACTTCTTACTTTTTGCATAACATTTAATACTTCACTTTGCGGTGGTTTTGTGGACGTTTCGTTTGATTATTTTCTAATTTTATCAACACTTTATAGTTGTAATGACCGGTTTAAACCAGTTATAAAAGTTATACAATAAATAATATGAAATATATTTTAAATTTTTGCCACAATTGAGAGCGATTCACAACATAGACATTAAAAATGACATTAAAAAGTAATTTGATTTTAATATTTAAGTAATAAACGGCAGCAGAAACAAGTTTTTATTCATTACTGACCCAAATAATAATATAATATTTAACTGTTAACTACTTTTAGAAAGCGTTCACAAAAGAGAGTCTCAAACTTTGTCTGTCTTTCAAACAATTTTCTTACTTTATTATCATTAAAAACACAATAAAATCAGCTGTAATTTTCTTGTATAATATCCTCAATAATGTTAAAACTTATAAGTGATGGCCAGTACATAGATGTCTGTCATTAGATCCTGGCCTGTCTTCAATCCTGTCGCGGACGCCACTTGTGGACTCACACGTTCGTAACTCTTTCAAACTCAACTCTGATTTTATTATCTCAATTCATACCATGTTAGAGACTATTCTACAGTTAATTGTTTATATAACTCTCA
Organism: Nanhermannia comitalis; assembly: GCA_034697665.1. Taxonomy (NCBI): domain Eukaryota; kingdom Metazoa; phylum Arthropoda; class Arachnida; order Sarcoptiformes; family Nanhermanniidae; genus Nanhermannia; species Nanhermannia comitalis. The sequence continues at coordinate 1,299 of JAQGAM010000390.1, forward strand.
TCCTGTATGTCCTTATATGTATTAAAAATTCTTATATTTAAAAATACTTATTATTTATATAAACAAAATTCCATTCATTAAAACATAAATGTAAGCAATGAGATGCTTACAGTTGCCGTATTTTTACAAAAAAAAATTTTTAAATTTTTTGAAAAGAAAAGAAAAAAAAATACATAAATTGATAGATATTAACAAATATTTTGATTATTGTAAAAAAATGATATTCTATTTGGTTGGATTATATAAAAAATAATCTTATTCTATATTTTTACTTAATTATTTAAGTATTAGTTAAGAGGAATAATAATATAAAATATAAGGTGTTAATACTTTTATATAAGTATAAAAAGGAGTACTATTTGGTTAATAAAAAGGAATATGCTAAGGTTAGTATATTTGTTGGTTAAAAGATGGGCTGATGGCACATCAATTTGGCTTAAATCTGAGGCTCTCCGAGCGTTTATGTTCTGTGATGGCGGTCTCTGTTTGACTCTCGTCGTCGTTCTGATGATGATCTGTGATGACGGCTAAAAGATCGTTCCCATCGCTGACGATAATGATAAGTAGCGCTCGAGCCCGCGCCCGAGTCGCTACTGGTCGATTGACGATGTTGTGGGGTAGGGTACGGACCCGCGCCCGCACTCCTTCCCGTGTTGTCGGTGGCTTCTTCTGCAGCTGTTGGAGTATAGGAGGCTGAGGCTATTCTGCGAGTGTTTGTCATTAGTTGTATTTGTGGTAAAGGTTGAGGATTAAGCGGCCGCAATAAGTTGAGCGAATAATCTCTAGCTGGTAAGATATCGCTGCGATTCATTAAGTTTAATACCATTGGCGATCGGTAAAACTCGGCCTTTTCTTCGCCATCTCTTACCCTGGTGCGGATGTCGAATAAGACATAATTCTTAGGATCTTCGTTTTGCAGACCCATCTTTGATAGTGCTATTTTGATGATTTCTTCCCACGAATGTTCTTTGAATCTGATGTCACTGATATAGATAGATGGGATAGTTCTTCCCGTCAGTGGATGAACGTGTGGGTACTTAATTGTTACCCTCGGTTTTTCTGTACGTCTTTCGCCTGGAGTTTCAGTAGCATTGGAGAAGACTCTTGTCTGCGTTCTTAAGCGGTCATTTTCCCGGCGAAGCACATTTATTTCATTTCGCAGTGCTTCGATTGTTCTGCGATTATGGAGAAATTCAGCTTCCAGTCGCCCACGCTCTTGTTGATTAGTGTTATTCATTTCTTCGTATATTTCCTCCACATAACTTGAATAGCGTTTTAAAGCATTATGACAGTTATGCGAACCATCATATTTCAGTAATTTGCATCTGTTGCATCTTCTCTTTGGGCATTCGCTTTCCCTGCCATGATGTTCCTCAGCTTCCTCCAAGGTCATATTTCTTCGTTGACATTGGTACATGCAGTTGAATGTTGCTGGTCTTCCTTCCTGTGGGTGTCTATGCGCCAGGTGTATGTCCGACAAAGGACCACGTATGCAAACTGCGAATCGTGGGTTGGGGCACTTGTTTCCTTTGGCTGTAGATTCTTTAAAACAGTTGTTGCAATACAGATGAGTGCAATTTTCACACATGACTGCGTTTGATGCAAATTCCAAACAAATTACGCAGTTATTATTGTTCATTTCAGTGTCCCCTCGGTCGCAATCCTCGAAACCTCGTCGAGAGAATTCGGCGAATTGATGAACTAGCGGTCGAGCACGGGTATTATTAATTCGTTCATCGATTCTATTATAGATGTTGTCTGGTGTGAATATAGGCCATTCGAAAGCTTCGGCCGGTGGAGCCTCCCATAATTCATCATTTTCGTGAGTTGGTGAAGTCTCCCAGTCTTGTACTTCTAGCTGTCCTGGCCAAACGGGTGAAGCTGGTGGTGATGCAGTCGGTGGTGGTGTCGCCTCGTCGTTATCGATTATTATGATGTCGTCATCGTTATCGTTTTGATTAAAGTCGTGAAGCCAATTCTCCGCCATCTTTTGACCACCTGTTTGGGGAACTAAATTATTAATTTTTGTTATTATGTGTGTGTACTTTGTCTTTCTTGTGTTAGTGTATGTTCATGTATGTATGTTTGTGTGTTTAAAATATTTGTTTGTCTTTGATTAATAAACTTCTTCGACTATAATGTTCCCTGATCTGTGGGTTCTCGCGAGCTTTCATTTGCCATTAGCGATCCCATTATCTGATGTACCGCCTCGTTAACTATATCGTTATGGAGTTTTTCAGAGTTTACGTTTCCCGTATTATAGAGTTTCATTTTAATAATTGGATAAAATAAGGATAGTGAAACAAGGATAATTATAATTATTATTATTAATAAAGTATAAGTTGGAACGGTCGTTGGCATTTCCCAAACTCTTGGCTCGTACTCTACGTTTATGTCATTGATTTCTTTGAATAATTCATTAATGGTTGAGTCAGCTTTCGTAGCATTCAAGAGATAATTGTTTAGGATCTCTGAGAAAGTATAATTATTTGTTGATTCAATTAAATTTTCCGTTGGATTATATTTGAAAGATCCAATTTCAAATTCACTGCTTATTCTGAGTTTAAAAGGTTTGTCTGGACATTGGAAGGTCCTCGAATTTATTATAATATTTGAATCGTAGCAGTAAATGTAATTAAAATTATTTCCAAATTTCATTTGTATTGGTTGAAAAGTTATTTCAATAGAACATTCTTTCTTAGACCAGTTTTTGGTTAATTGATTCTCGGAGCAGTTTAACTTGTGTTTATGGTAATTAATGTACTGTTTCTTTTCGAAATCCGGTAGAGGCATACCGCACTTGTGCTCCGTATCATACACCATAAACGAAGGACCTGTATATGAGATAATACAGTTTTTATTGTCCAACATGTTGTAAGTAGAGAAAGTGTCAGCCTTGAGTACTTTAAAATTATTATCAATTATTCTGTTTATTAATGCCATGGAAAATAACATTTGATCATGGCGTACATGGCAATTGAGAACCTTGAAATGATTCTTCAGCGGGTTTTCTCGTCCAGGTATAGTTATGTTTAACATTTCGATTGCCTGGTCATTTAGTATAAGATTCCCATTTACATCTTTCATATTTTCTATAGTTATCTTAGTCTCGGCGAATTTATAAGATAAATAGGTAGCTATGGCCACCTCGGATTTGAGTTGCTGACTTTCAGCCAGTTCCGTTAATAGAGTCTTATTAAGGCTTAAACCAACGCTGGTTAGGGCCTTCTTTATATGTGCCTCAACATCTTCCTGATGAAGTGCTCTATGATTTATTTCGTTCAGTTGTTTAGTTATAGATTCGATTTCTTTTTTGTTCCTTGAGTTTGCACTTATAACTCCTGCCGTAATCCCTCCTATAGTAGTACACAACGTGACGAGTCCACATATTCCCCATAGTATTAGAGGTAATGCTCGTTTCTCGCGGATAATTAAATCTCTTTTAGATGACTTGTTGTGCACAGAGTCGGGTATTATAAGATGTTCCCCTTTTTCTTGCTCATAAGTTCCGCAAATGTCGTCCAATGGTTTTAAAAAGCTTTTAAGGTAAAGTTCGTTACACCAGTTAAAAAGATCTCCGCGTTGTGTTTCCGGATTCCAAAATACTTTACACGGCGTAACTAATTTCACCTTTAGGTTGTAGGGAGTTATTTCCGAGACGATGTACCGGTTTACGGTTATCCATTGAATAGGGCTGATTGTGTCAAAAGTGCAAACGGGATTGAAGGCAAACGATAGAAGAGCAATTATACTTAAGAAGAGAAGATTTGGATTAAGTCTTCTGGAGCGCCTAACATTGGGCTCATCCACAGTCTTCTGGATATCTTTCGGAGTTGTAGCAGCTGTAACACCCGAGGGTCGGGGGTTTGTTTCCACTTCAATATGTCGAATGGTTCTCTGTGGTCTTTCATAGAATGGTTTTAATCTCGAGACGTGTACGACATCAAAACGGTTAGGTTTAAGCTCAATCTCGTAAACCAAAGGTGTCTTTACTCTCGTAATTATATATGGCCCAATGTATTGATGTAGGAGTTTAGTTGATTTTCCAACTTTCCGGTTTGGTGAGTAAACCATTACTTTGTCGCCGGCTTTGAATTTCATGTCGCGATGATGCTTGTCGTAATAGGATTTGTTATAATCTTGACTGATTCTAATGTACTTTTTAGCTAAGCGTAAAGCTGTTTTCCAACGATTGATTCTTTGACTTTCACTCTGTGTTACTAGTGGTATATCTCCTGGTAATACACATTCACGACCATACATAAGATAATATGGACTATTTCTTATCGACCTGTGATACTGAGTGTTGATTGCTAAAGTGATAGAACTTAGCATTTGGTCCCAGTCTTTATGGTCGTTACTGCAGTAGTTGCTAAGCATGGACGCGATACTGGCGTTTACTCTTTCGCTCATGTTACTCTGGGGATGGAAACTTGTAGTGGTAATGTGTACGAATCCTGTTCTCTGAGCTAAATTGTTTACGATATTTGATAAAAATGATTGGGCTCTATCTGATACCAGGTATCTCATTAACCCATGTCTGGTAATAATTCTTTCTATTAGAAAGTTTGCCACTGTTTCTGCTGTACTGTTTTTAGTAGCTTCTGTTTCTAAATACCGTGTGAAAGAGTCTATACAAACAATCACATACTTATTTCCTGTTGTAGACGTGGGAAAGCTTCCAAGGAAATCGATATACCATTTCTCTGTTGGTTTACATATTTGTTGTTTTTGCATTAATCCATAGCTGAGACCCGGCGTTCTTTTCTTTGTTAAACAATCTAGGCAGCTTTGACAATGTTCTGTAACTATGCGTTTCATATCCGGGAAGTAAAATCGATCTTTCATTCTCTTATATGTTCTATCGATCGCATGATGTCCTGAAAACTGATGATCGTGATGAATGTAAAAGATGTTATCTATTAAGCTTTCCGGTAATTCGAGTAAAACTTTAGCGTTAGTTTTCCTATATAACAAGTCATTAATCATAACATGTTTTGGTTCAAAGTATCCATTTTCAATGTTTGTAATTATAGGTTCGAGTCTTGGATCCTTCTTTTGTTCTTCCCTATATTGTTCATTACCCAATATATCTCGTGGTCCAATTAGTCCAATTAGTCTGTCATAAGGGATCTCTTCCTCTTCGGCTTGAGGTTCTTCGACAGGTAATCTTGACGTGAGATCTACGTCTCCCATTTGACTTCCAGGCCTATGTATGATTTCTGCTTCTGAAAATTCTGCGATAACTAAAGACCATCTCGCGAGTCTTCCAGGGAGTTCTTTTTTTAATAAAAGTGCTTTAAGCGCTGAGTGATCAGTCACAATTCTAAATTTGAGACCAATTAAATATTGTCTATTCTTTTTAAGGGCAAATACTACTGCTAAACATTCAAGTTCGGTTATCGGGTATTTCTTTTCTGCTTCGTGTAATTTTCTTGAGCCATTGCTTACAGTATGCCATTTGTTATTATGTTGCAATTGCACTAATCTATAACTTATTCCAATAAAACTTGCATCCGTTCTGAGCTCAGTTTCTAATTTAGGGTTATAATGTGCTAAAATTGGTGGGTTCGATAGTTTTTCCTTAAGTTTATTAAAAGCTTCCTCATGTGCATCGGTCCATTTAAATTCCGTATTTTTCTTAGTTAAATCATAAAGTGGTGCTGCAATCTTTGCATAATTGAAGATAAATTCATTATAATATGTGCACTTTCCCAAAAATTGTCTCATTGTCTTCTGATTATAGGGACGATTCATCTTTGCTATTGCTTTAATCTTACTGACGTCGACGTGTATTCCATTTTTGTCAATAACGTGGCCCAAAAATTTTAGGCTCTCCGCTGCAAATATGCATTTTGATGGTTTTAGTGTTAAGCCGGCTTTTTCTAATTCAGTAAGTACTAGATCTAGTCTTTTAATCATGTCATCAAAATCTCTTCCCGGGATTAAAATATCGTCCATAAATGTTAGCGCTACTTCGTATTTTAATGAACCCAATACTTTGTCCATTAAGCATTGAAAGGTTTGTGGTGAGCATTTAGCTCCCATTGGCATACGTTTGTATCTAAATGATCCCATTCCAGGAATAATAAATGCAGTTAAGTCTCTGTCTTCCTTTCTTACAGGGATTTGATAAAAACCTGAATTTGCATCTAAAGTCGTAAAAAGACTATAACCCGATAGTGACTTTAAGTAGTCTCCAATTAACGGCAATTGGTAGACCCAGTTTCTCGTTAACGAGTTTAATTCTCGAAAATCATTTACAAATCTAAATCCTCCGCCTTTTTCTGCGGGTTTTCTTAGTACTAATATAGGGCTACTCCATGGAGATTTACATGGCTCAATAATGTCTTGTTCTAACATTGCTTTTGCTTGATACTTAATGTCTTTTAATTGTTGTGGTGAAGCGCGATAAGGTGGGACATGAACTGGTTTATGGTCTCCCACGTCGATTTCATACTTGATGAGATCGGTGAAACCAATCCGACCATCAAATGCCATAACGTTTTTAAATTTAGTCAATAGTTTGCATAACCTTGACTTCTGTGTAGAAGTTAGCTGTGAACCAACTTTAACTTCTCCTAACTCGAACTTTAAGTTAGTGAGGTTATCCTCGGGGTCAACGACAGTGTTGGCCAGACACTGGCACTGATCATTCGATAACTCTTTCTTTTTACTTAGTTCAGGTTTGATTTTCGTTTCATAAATGTCTGCTTCAGTCACTCGCTCATAATAACCGAGGTCTGTACCTGCATCAACTGTTTGGTCCACTTCTGATAAATTGCAAATAAAAACATCGGCTCTCCCATTTTCACAGTTAGTTATGTTATTTGGTATTGCAGTACTATTGTCGCCATTATACGAAATAAAATAGAGTCCATTTTCTACTCGTCTTTTATTTTCAAAATCTACAGAAATTATCTTGCCCGAATTGTACGGGATAATGATAGATTCGTTTGCATAAATTCTACCCTCGTGAATATTCATTAATTTAATATCTGGCTCAATATCGTATATAAATTGCGCTTCCGGATGTGTCCTCTGGCGTCAGCTGAAGTATATGGTATCTCGTGATCCGTCAATAACTATACCCAATTTCTTAATAACGTTGTATCCAATTAATACATCATAGGGTAGTTCTTTAATTGCGTAGATATTGACCTCAAATGACTTCTTAGTTTCTTCTAATTCTATAGTGATTGTGACTTTAGCTTGACCTATTGGCTGATATATTGTATTGTCGACTAGTGTGAATCCGTTGCCTGTATATCTGGACATGGCAATATTGTTAGCCTTTGCGAACTCTGAATTGATAAACGTTGCTGAGGCTCCGCTGTCTACCAGCGCTGTTGCTTTAATACGGTCAACTAAGCATGAAACTTGAAATCCATGCCCAACCATTCCAATCATAGCAATAACGTTTACCTCTTGATCGTCACTTTCTTCATTTTGAGTTCTGACCACGTTTGCTCGATTTCTAGTTGCTGACCTTCGTGTATCTCTGTTGTCACTATAACGAGTGTTATCTTTATTTTGTCCTTTGAATCCTCGATTTCTTTCATTAGAATTTCGTTGATAGTTTCCTCTCGACCTCTGATTATTTTTAAATTGATTAAATTGCCGTTGTCGGCTGTACTGATTGGTATTGCGATTCCAGTTGATTCGTTGATTGGAGCGACAGTTCGCTTGAACATGACCAACGCGATTACAATTATAACAGCGTGGTGCTCCTCTTTGTGTTCGGCCTCTAAAGTTATTAAAATCTCGTTGTCTAACAGTGTTATTATGCTGCGGTTCTGAAAGTGTCATGCGGCTAAAAGCTGAAGTTATGTTTAGTATCGAACCATCAGCGCTACCCTCATTACTGGATCGAAGACTTTGTTCGATAAGATTCGCGCCGTTTCGTAGTTCAGCAAATGTTTTTGGCTTTAAAAGAATTAATTTCTCAGCTATCTGTGGGAGCATGTTATCAATAATGTGGTCAACTGCATCTCGTTCGGCCATCTTTTGTTTGCTCTTATCCAGAACTGCTCTCATTGAACAGATGAAATTAGCGCTTGGCTCATATAATTGTTGCTTTCTTTCAGTAAATTGTCTTCTCATGTGTCTTTCTAGATTAACTGGTAAAAATTGTTCGTAGAAAGCATTCTTGACTTGATCCCAATTTAGGCCTTTGTTATGAATATCTAAGGTAAACCATTCTCGAGCAGCGCCAGTGAGAAATGTTCCCATCTTCATAATTTTCTTATCGTCGTTCCAATTGTTTGAAGTTGCGTAATAATCAAATTCTTCCAACCATCCTACAGCTTCTTTAGGACTTCCGCCAAATGGTCTGAATCGTGACTCATTAGAGTTTGTATTTGACGTGAAAATACTGGTTATATCTGATAAGTCTTGAGCAGTTAGGTTAGCCATATTTAGTGGTCTCGGTGTTGATGCGTAGGGAATAGGTCGACTGCTGGTTAGTGGTAACAATGTCGGTATATTTGCCGCGGGTAACAGTTCTTGATGTATCGGGACGGGACTGTCAATGATGTTGAGTGGACTTTGGTTAACCGGCAAATGTATTTGTCCAATAAGTGTTGGTGTAGTTACTGTTATTAATACGTTTGATGTACCAGTGTTCGTCGGATGCTCGACTAGTTCTTGAGGAGCTGAACCTTCTTCGGTTCTGTCCCTGTCCGGGTATTGGTGGTACGGGACTAAGCTTGATGATGACGAGACCGGTTGCCTCTGTCTTATATTTTGACTTCTTTTGTAATTTTCGAAGTCAACTAGTTCTCCACCAGTAGTTTCGGTACCAATAGGATTTGAGGACTTGATATGGTGTGTCTCCCACTCAAGATTAGGAATTTCACTTATCTCTGGCTCCCGCGAGTCAAAAAATTGATCGAAGTCCGAGACTTCTGACCTCTCAGACAATTCTGGCTCCCTTAAAGCTTTACAGACTTCTTGATTTAACCGAATTAACTCTTGGTTTGATTCTTTTAATTCTTGATCTTGGGAAATTACTTTATCAGCAAAGGCACGCAATGTAGTTATAATAACGTCTTTGTATTCCTTATTAATATTAGACCTATTAATTCGCGCAATAATATGTTCAACTCTTTGCAATATTTCATCTGAATTCGTTAGAAACCCTTCAACATTTACTACTTCTTCCATATTGAAATTGTTTATATATATAAATAATTGTAACTATGATTTTACTAGGATCGTTTGGGCGTATCTTTGCGCACGCTTATATTTTGTTTAAAAGTCAAAAATTAAATGTCAAACCACATTTTGTTTAAAAGTTCTCACGCATTTGTTATGGTATACGTTAAAATTATGTATAAATCTTATCTTAGGATATGATGGGATGATAAAAGAATGTCGGTTTTTGTATATGGGAACGGAATTTGTTTATTTGCTTTCCTTTTTAAATAGTTTCAAATATCGCTACTTGAGCTCTGTCAACAAATTAGTGGTTGGGTGTGGTTCGTCGCCGCTATTGTAGCCCGTGCTACAAGATGTGGGTCTCTGTTAGCCACTGACGTCTGTGACTGGTTGTCGGTTGCTTTGACCGTATAAGCACGCGCCGCGGTCATGCAGCCGATATCTTTGGACGTAGTACCCGTTTTAGGAGCTGAGACACGCGTCTCCGGCCTCCGAGCTGTAATCTGTAAGACGGAGGCGGTGTACGCACACCCCTCTGTCCCTGTAGAAGTTGAAAAGAATGAACTCGTTTGATGCCTGTTGTTGGCACTCCGACAGTTGGGCCGTTCTCATGATTATGGCCCTTCCGTAATGTCTCCGCCCTCGCAGTGACATTCGGGTCTCGTGGGGCCTGCGTGCCAGCGGACACTTCCATTAAACCATTAACGATTACTTTATCATTGTTGAGATCGAATGCACGCGCACTCGTATTTGCAGCTACTGATGATTTACTTCTTGTACTATAAGCGCAATCCCCCATTGGGCAGATGGGAATAACTTTGTTTCTTTTTTGTTTTTGACTAAATTATTTGTTTTTAATATTGTTATATCATAATAGTTTTATAATGTATTATAATTTTGGAAAACTTGTTAGTAGAGGTGTCAAATATATTTATTTATTATGCCTTAAATATTTTATATTATATTTACAAAAAAAAATTCAAATATTCACATAAATATTTATTTTCAATGAAATTTGGGTACAATTATTGAGGTTCTGTATTGAGAGCTGTGTTACAATTGAACATTAAGTAATATTTATAATTTTCTGCAGTAAACATCAAACTTCTATCAGTTAATATTTGTTTTTATTAAAAACTTCATTCAAAATAACAGTTAGTTATAAGCGCGTAATTAAACGGTGCGATTTCTTTAGGGAATAAATTCAATTCTGATTCATTTTTGGTTTTAGCTTTAATTATATCCGAAATATTGTTAATATGTTTATAACCAAAATTTTTATTTAATATATAACACATGTTTTACCAAATTTAAACCCTTTAAATATTAATTTATATTGATTTATAAAGTCTGCCAAATAAGCTCTTTTTAAGTGATTCGTATGCATACAAAAGTTTAGGACGTTATCGCTAACCGGTCGGATATTTATTACAGGTTTTTTTTTGTTGATATAATCACTTCGGATATAGTCACAAATGCGTTATTATCACCGAACTGTGTTCGCACAAAATTGGGCCCTATGTTAATGTATAGGAATTAGTATCACATCTCGATATTGTCACATGTGATAAGGTTTTTAAAAACATTACATAGAAATCCTATAGTAATCATATTCAATATAATCACAATAGGTTCTCATAATAATAATCACGTCTTTTTTCTCATTAACATAACTTACTATATAAGTCATTTATTGGTAACAAATTAGTATTATTTGTTAGGAAACTGTAATATGTTTGGGTATTGGTATAAAAATTATAATACACTCATTGAATATAAGTAAAGAAAAATACCATAACTATTGGGCTGTAATTGAATAACAATAGACTATATCTGAAATATCCACATATAATATTTTTTCATTCACAATAGAAATGCAATGTCAATGATCTCATTAAAATTACTAAAATTTAATAATAAAATCTTAAATAAAGACTAACTCTCGACTTAATTTATTTGTCTTATTTGGCTCTTTAGCATAAAAAGGTTGAGAAAGGAATCATTTCTTCTCATTTTATTAAGAGTTTATTTCAATAATGTTTATGGCAATGCATACTCTAATGTGAATCACTTCTATGTTTTTTAGTTACAATAAAAGAATTTTCATTAAATATTTTCAATAATTTACGGATTACTTTAAAAATAAACTTTTCTTTATTATTAGTTTAAAAATAAACTCAATATTTATACACTGATTAAGTGATGGAACGCTTTAATAATTCGATAAAATAGTCATATATTAAGTTAATTCTTTGTTAATATAGTAATAGATAAAAGACTTCATTAAACTTTATAACTTTTTAGAGCTTAAATACATTGTCATTATTTCTTAGTTTCGTCAAAATTTAATTCAATAGCGAAATACTCTCTGTATATTTTCCATGTCTTTTGTTTGTGCGGATTATCGATTTCATTGCGGTCTAACCTAAACTGGTTATCAATTACAAAACTGGTGTTAAACCAGAAATAGAAAGCGCAGTCTTCATAAGCTTTCGGAACTGACTTTGTTTTGCAATTAAACTTCAAACGCACGTCACCTAAAAGTAAGGGACAATTAATGGGTTCAATAGTGAGGACGTCTGCGACCGAATGGTAGTCAGTCCGGCAATTAGTTTGCACACCAAAGTCAAGATTAAATTCAGTTTCTCTATTAATAGTGATATTGCACGTGAGGTCAGATCCATTTCCAGTTCCAATCCCTAATAATGAGTATATTTTAATGTTTTTCAGTCTCATTTGCTTAGATTCGGGTATTTTCCCATTCATTTGAGTAGTTATTTGAGTGAAATATTCGACATAACGTGATTGTGAAGGGGTTTCTACGCCTTGAAATTTTTCGCTCACACTTTTATCGGTTCGACGTTCGGCGAAATAATTAAGAGCTTCTTTTGATGTCTGAAATTTGTTGCTGTAAACCAAATACGAACAAACCATAG
>JAQGAM010000391.1:0-13393 GCA_034697665.1 Nanhermannia comitalis
ATAATTGTTTTAAAACATTGAACAAAAATGTTTTAAATTATTTTCAAATGTTTAAAATCGTTTTAAAACATTAATTTAAAACAAATCTTTTATAACAAACAACTCTAAATGCAACACAACTATGTTTTTAATTAAAATAGTTATAAAATCTATATTTATTATCTGATTTAATGTAAGCTATAATTTATAACTCAATTACAAGAAAATAAACACATTATGTATAACATAAAAATTTTCTTTCATTAATTAAACTGAGATCTTAATGATTATTATTTTTAAAAATACAAACAAAACCAGTTTTACGAATACCTATAGGCAAAAAACCACTATAGAAATAATAGTAATTCTATTTTTAAAGAAAAAAAATTTCTTTATTAAAATTAATTAAAATCATTCATACATAAGATCATTATTTAGATACTCGTATTATGAAAACTATTAAAATATACAATTATTGACTTTTAAAATGAATTCAATTATAATGAAAGTAACTTTTTAAGAGCTCGCGGCAGAGCTTGCGGCTGATGCGGCAGAACTGGCTGCAGCGCCTGCTGCCGCTCCAGAACTAGCGTATGATTTTCCGCCGCCACCACCCGATTTACCGAAAGATGATTTTCCACCACCGCCTATGCTTACGCTTCCTCCATATCCACCTCCGCCTCCTTTTCCGCCTCCAAAACCACCAAATCCTCCACCGCTGATAGCACCGCCGCCGATACCGCCACCAAAACCAAGACCTGCACCACCGCCGACCCCAAAACCGCCGGCACCAAAACCACCACCTCTTCCGTCACCTCTGGCGACAATTGTCTGTATATCCTCAACAACCGGTTGGATCTCTTGTGTGATTCTTCTGAATGGGGTAATGACTTCGCGAACCTCTTGAATGATAGGTTTAGTGACTTCGTGGACGAGTCGATGCGGTTCGTCTTCTGAAGAGGTCTGTTGTGTGTCACCAACGCCTCCCTGATGTTGCTGAAGAACATTAAGATGACTGGAGGCAGATCTGAAAAGTATAGTAAGCGGAAGGATTCCGGCGTCGACTAAAACTGTTTGTGGTTGTATTGGCTCTGATGGGAGGTTGACTTGTCTTAGTTCTACTGAATGACGGGTTTGAACGGCTGCGGGAATAATACCACCCCCGAAACCACCTCCATATCCACCACCACCTCCTCCGTAACCGCCACCACCGCCTCCGTAACCGCCACCGCCGCCTGATACACCTCCTCCTCCTTTACCACCGGCTTTGCAGTACGCGATTAGGGCTGAGACGAGAATTACCTAAAAATGTATTTTTTTATTTAATTTTATGTTTGAGAAAAAAATTTTTTATGCGTTAAAAGTTTTAAAGTAAGAAAATTTTTGAAAAGTGAAAGTTTATAAGAATAGGTTATAAACAGAGGAGAAAAATGATCGAAATTATTGAAAAATACTCGTTGAAGAAAAGATGAATTAGTTTTTTAAAAGTTTTATAATAAAAAGTTTTTTAAAGAGTTATTAAATGAAAAGTTGAGAAACATTTTAAAGAAATAATTGCGAAAATACATTACTTTAAACATTTTGCTGATAAATAAATAAGTTATGAAAATATAAGTACAATAAAAACTTTTCAAATATATGAAAGTTTGAGAACTGTTTTCACTTTAAAGTTAAGAGAAACTCAAGATTTCTGAATGACTTTAACTGTTTGAAAGCGAGAGTTTATATACAAATACTTTCAGACGTGAAATGCATTAATTATGCAAAAGAGAGACAGAACAAGAATATAACATAAATAAAAAGAAAATTTAAAATATTGTTCAATTTGGTGTCTGACCAGTCTGTGAATAGTGCGTATAGTTTACGCCTCGTTTTGGTTTAGATTTTGCGTCTCTTCCTATTCTATGCTCATATCTCTCGCTAATATATTTTTTAAAGCGATCGCACACTTAAGGCTAGTATTCGTTTATCGGAAGTGCTTATTATATACTATAGTTGTTTATGTATTGTCTCAGCTTATAATTTGCAAGAATTAACATTACATTAGTTCATAATAAGTGTGTTATAAATAATACACTAAATGAAGATTTAATCTTAAACTTTATAAATAAATGTTTTCTTATTTTTCATAACACTCCCAAAAACTTTTAATTTGGTTCAAAAACTTTCTCTAATAAGCATTTGATACTTATTTCGTATTTTTATTGTTAACTTTTTTTCGTTATTTTTTTATTTATTTAATTTTTTGCTATTTTTCCCCTAATTTTTGTGGGAAATTTATATTTAAAGATAATTTCAATTTAACTGTAATTAATGATTGAGTAATAAATTTTTGCGCAAAAAAACATTTAAATTAGACATTAATCGTAACACTTGTTTAACATGTTATTCAAAAATTTGCATAATTAGCACTTTAAGCACAAATTCAATGCTCAAAAATTTACTCTTATTTCTGGTTCTTTAATGATATTATGTTTCTGTTCGCCTGAAATCTATTATTGAATACATAATTATGATTAAGTAATTAATTTTTAATCCATTTTTTATTAATGTGCGAAAGAAATCTATTTCTGACGCTATAATAATAGCTTTAAAACCGATTAATTTATGCTAAACTTTTTGTATCAGAATTTTATGCGTTGGTTAAAAAAATTAATTTTTAACAATTCAGGTGAAAGTTTGTGGGCATTTGTATAATTAGTTAATTATTTATTGATATTCAGCCAAAGTATTAATAAATTATTGAAATAATTTAATTAAAGTTACATTTAAGACAAGTTTTATGTGACTTTTTCATGATATAAGTGTATTATTTATTTTAGATATTATTCTGGTTTAAAATTATAAATTTTAATCAAATATTGAGTATATTTGATCTCAAAATTAATTCATTATATAATTTAATATTTTATATGTATATCTTTTTAGAACTTTATAATCAGTTTGTAAGGCATTTATGTATTAAAACATATGTTTTAAAGATTTCTATGAATTATTTTAGAAAATAATATACAGTAGAACCTCGTTATAGTAAACAGAAAAATGAAGCGTTTTTTATATTAAACAAAACTATTTAAAACTTGATATACATTAAAGTTATACAAATAATGTTCATATAAGTTAGTATTCATAATATAGGGAAAAATGCAGTAAATTAAAGTATTGTCTATAAAATAAAGATTGATACTATGTTTTTCCAGGTTTACTCTAATACCCTATGCATATCTGTGTACAGTCTATGTATATCTATAAGGTATTAGAGTAAACCTGGAACAACATGGTATCAATCTTTATTTTATAGACAATACATTTTAAGATAAACGTTATTATTTCCCTCATTTAGAGCAGTGATAGGGTGACCAACCGTCCAGATTTTGAGCTATTTTAAAAAAATACAATGCTTGGTCCCCCCTTTGAGTTTTCCTCATAATTAGAATTTAAGAAAAATGATCCTTTGGTCCCCCCCCTTTGATTTTTTAAGCTGTCCAGATTTGGACTCAATTAGACTTGGTAACACTAAACAGTGATGTTTAATGCTCAAATACCACTCGAACGAGTGACTCGAGCCTTATAGAGAGCGTCAATCATATGTTTTTCATGTGCCAAAAGTTAATCTATTTTATAAGTACTTTTTGTGTGAAAAGTAAATTAATATATTCACAAAAAAGTTATGTAATAAACAGAATGTTATTATTTGTGTGAAATAGTAAGCACACATTTACTTCACACAAGTAATCACATTTTATAGAGCGGTAGTATATGGATAAGCGTTTGCGAGATTGCCGGTAGTCATATCTTATTACATATGCAAAATGTTGACTTTGTTAAAGCTTGAAATTTAAAAACATGTAACATAGAAATGACCGAAAACTTAGTAATGATTTATGATATAGTCTTTACCTTTGTATCGTTCAAATCTTGAACCTAAAAAATATTTTCCAATAGATTTAATAATATGTTGAACAATACAACTATTTTTCATTAAAATAGTAATAGAAAGTAATTGCTTTGATTTGTCATATTATTTGCGTTTAGTATTCGGTTAATAAAATTTTTTTTATGTATATAAAGATATATGGTTTTAGTTTGCAATGCATTCAGAAGTTAACATTTTGCTTCATATTTTTTTTTATAATTTCATAATTTCTACAGAGTTTTAATTTTTAATATTTGCGATTAATAAAAAATTTCATATAATCTCACACATTAACTCATACTAGCATTTGTTTAAAATAAACTAATTTTTTTGTAATACAATATAAACGGCATTAAAATAATAAAGCAAATGCTCGCTAAACGAACTCGAGCTTTGTCGAGCGTGAACATCACTGATTTAGAGTATAATCAAAAAGTTCTTTAAATTCTGAAAATTTAAGGATTTATGTTATTTAGAATTTTTTGCTTAAATGAATTTTTAGAGCTAAACTAAAAATTTAGTCTAAAACTTTTTATGATATATTATAGAAAAATTAGAATTTTTTTTTGTTGTTTTTGTATTTATAGAAATAATCTTATTTATAAATTCAATAAAAATCATTTCCTATTTTTATTTTTTTTTAAATCTGAAAATAATTCACTTATTGAACAAATACTTGTATTATTTCAATTTGTATGCAAGTCATTATCAAATCTGTTTATACTAATAATAACATAAACAAAAAATATTTTGATTCTAAAAACAAATTTAAAAAATTAAATTCAAAATCACAAGTAATTTAAATTTAATATTCTTTGAAAATAGCTTAGAATTAAAATTAATTTTCTGCATATTAAAGCTCAACAAATTACTATTCATGACATACAGTACAAGCTTATAGTTATTATTTAACATAAATTGAAAGCTCGAAAATTTATGAACAATTTCTCTTTTTCTATGAATAAATACTGGATTTTCAATATTTTAAAATTACTATATATAATATGTCATAATTAGCTAACTTTTACGAATGAGTCAGTTTGAAAAGAGGGAGTGGAAGAGAGAAAGAGAGAGAAAGTGAGGGAGAGTGAGAACTATTATTATACCCCATACATAAAAGTCGATTATAAGAGTCACGTTAAACGTGTAATCGTGTAAAACACATAATCAAATAGTACTAAAATGGATTAAGGAAGAGATTTGGTGTTATACTTGCATTTAAATAAATGCTATTCCAAGATCATTAAGTCTGATACATATTTCCTATTATATAATGCATTAATATTGATAATCATTAAAAAAGAGGCCGATATGTGTTTGATTTAAAGCTGTATTTTTGTTAAGCTTTAAAAATGTTTTCTTATTGTGTTTTTTTATACTTAATTGTACTGTTGATTAATTAAATTTTTTTTTATTACTTATTCAGTATGAAAGAGAGAAAAATATATGAAATCATTTTCACGGAAGTAAATGTTTTAATGTTTAAAAATAATATTTATGTGACACTAATGAACACAAAATACAATTAGATTTTTTTATTTTTATTGGGCATAAAATTTATTTCTTTTTTGATAAAGTTTTTTATGTTTATTATTATTTTTTTATTTTGTTGGATATAATGATTATTACATGAAATCTTCAAAAAAAAGTGAAATTTTTAATGTATTTCTCATGAATTTATTACTTTATTCGCTTGAGAGCAAGGTAAGGATCTCAACACTGAAGATATACAAGACGTATATATACTGTATAAGCAGTAGTAAAAGTTTTTTTCTTTTTAAGGATTATTTTAATTATTTTTCATTAGTGGGCAGTATAATGAAAAAATTGATTAATTGTAAGCTCGCTTTCATCGAAAATAACTTTTTCTCTTTAGTTTTTTAAGAAAAAATAATAACTTTTAAAAAATTAAAGTTTCTTAAAGAAAATCATAATTATATTTAGCATAAAGTGGTAATCAATCAAATTTGAGATCAGATATAAATCCTATTTAGCTATAGTTTGACTCCGTTATAAACAAATCATGTTCTTGTCTATAAACGGGTTTTTAACACTATTTATGAGAATGTTTTAATAACAATTTTAAGCAGTAGTATAAGAAATATTTTTAACTAAAAATATTATAATATAACAAACTTTTAAAGATAAAGAAAAACATTTCAATTATTTCTTAATATAAAAATAAACCATTTATTTAATTATTTAAATTATTAAATAAATCTATAATAACACTAATAATTTATAAGGTGTTTCAATTTTTACACATTAATTGCATATAAAACTATGTAGTATTGAAAGGCTTGAGCTTACAAATTTTAAAATTACAAGAACCTGAGTCTCTGAGCTGAGTTTACCTGCATATAAGTTTTAAGGCTCAGTAATTGTGAACCTGATGCAAAAATCCGAGGCTTGAGCTGGAACTGAAGGATGTCTATCAGTGAGAATATGTAATATTCCCATAAACTTAACAAAAAGTGTTCCTCAGCATAAAATTTTGGGAACAACTGGGTTAGACTGTAGAATACTATGATAGATTGTATATTGAATTAGCTATAATTTTTTGTTTAATGCAATAAGCTCATTTATTGTGGACCTAATGTAAATATCTGATGATTGAGCCGGACCTGAAGCATGTCTATCAATGAGAGCCGAATGAGAGTATGTAATATTCCCATAAAATTAACAAAAAGTGTGCCTCAACATAAAATTTTTGGTACTACTGGGTTAGGCTGTAGAATACTGTTAGATTGTATATGGAATTAGCTTTAAATATCATTTAACGGAATTGGAATGACGTTGGTTTAAAATTTTCAACTTTTCCCATCAATAGATTACATATTACACTTGTATTGGGCTTTCCTTAAAATAGTTTAATAAAATTTATAAGATGTGAGATCTATCAGAGAAAAGAGAATATATGAGTCGCACCTTTACTTCACGCATGTTTATGATTGAATACCAAATAGTGATAGTGTTGAATGAATGTAAATTATATGTGAATTTATTTTTTAATACTATATATTATATCACTGATAATAGAAATTTTAGTGAAAATACTTTATTAGAAAGTTTAAAGTCAAACATTAATAAAAAAGCTTTAGCTCTCACTTAAATCAAGTTGAGAACTGAATGTCTTATAGACTTATACTTTTCAACTGTTTTACTTTCCTATAAAGACTCTGAAAAGCAGGCATTTTAACCCTTTTCCGTTTTTAATTGAGGCCATTGTACAGTATGTGTCACATTACAGAATGTCTAATTATTGTACACAATGTATTTTCTGTGCATTGTGGAGAACATAACTTTTATCAAATATTCAATGCAATGATAAAACTTTGATGACAAACAAATTCTTTGGGTCTTTGATAACAAAAAAACTTACCAACTGTTCAATATTTTAGGGAAAATAGTGATCACATCTCATCTCTGAGTGAAACAGCAGAAGAGGATTCAGAACCAAATATAACGAATGAAACGAATGATACAAATACTGAAGAATCGAGTGAAACCATTATAAACAAAAACAATGAATTGAGCAGAAAAAAGAGTAAGTTATCAACAACTTCACCGTCAAGAATGCCAAACGACAAGAATCGCATTAAAACAACAAAAACAAATCTGAAGAATAATCGAAAAGAAGAAGAAGATTATGAAGAAAATATCTAAAGAAAGAAGACGGAGAAGAATCAGATAAAGCACTTAACTTTGACAGACTTGAGAAAATAGGACATATTTATAAGACTAATAATACAACTCAATCAAAAAATAATCAAAATATTAGTTAAAATATAGACGATAGTCAGCCAATTCCTTATTCATGTGACCGCACCTTTACAGAGAATTAGAATAATATTTTTTCAGATTTTATTCTGCAGTTACTCGAAATTGGCTTTTGGCTAAAACATGGCTAAGATATGCTTTTGATATGTCCTTTATCTTAAATATGAATTACAATACAACATATTATATCTAAATTACCGGTAAATCTTTATATATACACAATATCTGTATATAATTCTTTATGAAAGGAATTTTCAAAGTTTTTTACTTTTCAACAAACTATTCATAAGTTTTTAATTTTAAACATTACATAATATGTAGTTTGAAGACTGTTAAAGACCTTAACTTTAAAAGGATATAAATATACAAATACATGACCTTAAAAATAATTGTAATAACAATTTAATACAATTATTTGTTTGATATTATAATAAACTATTAAAGCAAAGAACCTTTGGTTCAAATTGAGTTTATTTGAAAAAACAGTTCGTCATATTTCTAAAATACTTATATTCTATCTCATCGTTATTGAACTTAATTGTATTTTTAAATATTAAGTTTAATGTGTTAAACATGAATCGTATAAATCAATACTTTAATCTCCTAATCAAGGATTAAGTGCAGTTCAATAGAGTCGGAATCAAATTGAAAACATTTTCCTGATTACACAGGAATACTGTTCACAATTCAATTCATGAGTCAAAAGATCTCAACAAAGGTATTAAAAGTAAATATTTTTACTTTATTTATGTTTAAAATACGGATTTACTAAATGCTTGAACTGTTTAATTACAAATATAAGCATAAAATGTAATCTTTTTATCAGTTCTCAGTTTAATTGAGAGTTTAATGTTCTGTTACAGTACTGGTGAATAACTTTGAGATTCGGTTCAATTTTAAAATCTTTGTAACAAAAGTAAGTCTGAGTTGAATTCAAAATTCTTGAGTTTTGTCATAACTTAAGCTCTTCTATCATTTTATTTAATATACGAGTTCATTATCGCCATAAATAGTCTCTTAAGCTATACTTTAATTGAATAATAAAATTAGTTAATAAGTAATATAATTAAACATTAAGTGATTATAAGATTTGGTATTAATTAAGTGATTAATAAATAAGATGTCGACAAAAAGTGCCGAAACACCCAAATTATCATTAGTGGCACAGTTTGACGATATGTGCCGTTTCGCTAATTCTCTTATATGTGTTGATGAAGAAGGTATTCGTCTTTTGATTACTATTTATTAGTGTTTTAATTAATTGTTTTACTTCAGAATTAAATCAATTGATTCACAAATCAGAAGAAAACAGAATTAAATGGTTTTTAGCGGAAAGAGAATTAGTTTTAAAGGAGAATAAGATTCAGGACTTGCAAAAAGACAAAAATAAAACGAATTCGAGTCTAAAAAAGGCGAGATTTGCGTTCGCACGAGAACTACAAAACAGAGAAGAATTGGTGAAAGAAAGAGATTCTTTGAGAAATCAATTGAATGCTATCAAAGAGTTCGTACAGAAAGAGCCGATTTCTCAACAAAGTCACGAAACACTTGAAAAAATGTTGTCATATATGAACGCGAGTCGTTTGGAAACAGTTATCGAAGACTCAAATGAATCTCTTGATGGCGTTCAATATGACAAAAGCGATGACGAAATCCTGGATTTGGAGGAAAAAAATGAAACGTTCAAAGGAATGGGCGGTCAAACAAATAGTGATTCTCGAGAACAAAACTATGAGAAAAAATCTCTGAAAAGTAATCTCATTCTCACCGAAAGCGTTCGAACGGTTTCTAATATTAATGAAATATGTCATCAAATAACGAATGGCTTACAAGTTAATGAACAGGAGCTAAAGCCCAATAAAAGTGAACCAAACATGTCATCTGAGAGAGAAATTGCGATTCAATCAAATTGTGGAGCAATTCCTAAAGTGGTGAGAAGTGGTTCACTCAGAACCGTTTCTATGAGTTCCTCAAACACGAGAACTTCAACTATGAAAACGTTTCGCAATAGTAGTCCTCAAGACATGTCACGTATGATTCAAACCATAAATATTGATAAACGCGAACATACTTTTCAACAGAAGAAAGCATTCAAACCCACATCGTGTGGGCCGTGCACTAAAAGCATCGGTTTTTATGGGACTTTTTTGATATGTCGTGACTGTCGAGCCATTGCTCACATTCAGTGTAAAGATGAGTTACCTCTGCCTTGTATTCCATACAAACCCTGCAACAGAAAGAACTCTCGAATGCTTCTGATCGCAGACTTTGCTCCACAAAACACAAGACCAATGATTCCCGCGTTGATTATTCATTGCTGTCATGAAATAGAAAAACGGGGTTTACATGAAGAAGGACTCTATCGCAAGTGTGGGGCAGATAAAGAAGTTCGTGAACTAAAGCATAAAATTGTGAATTCAAAGACAGGAATTCCTGTATTAACACAATATGATGTTCACGTTATTTGCGGTGTAATTAAGCAATTCCTCAGAGACTTAGACGAACCGATAGTCACCAGAATATTGTGGCGCGACTTCGTTAAAGCCATAGGTTTTTCATTGCATTTCATTTCATTTTTTTTATTTTTTATGTTTTTGTGATATTTTTTCAGATGAAGAAAATCCAGAGCAAGAAAAAGCTCTAATAATGCAAACGGTTTCAGAGCTACCGCTGGCCAACAGAGATAGTTTGGCGTTTCTTATCATTCATTTGCAACGTATCGCTCAGTCAGACAACACTTTTATGGACATCTCATCACTCGCTAAAGTGTTCGGTCCGGCAATAGTCGGGTATTCTATGATTGATCTGCCGATGACTGAGCTTTTGGCTGAAAATCCAAAACAAATCAAAGTAATGGAAGCACTTCTTAGAATACCTGAAGACTATTGGAGTGGTATTATATCAACTCATGATTGTGGTGAAGGAAATGAACGTATGATTTATTTATTTTCTGTTACATAACAATCAGAAAATTGAATAACTTTTTGTGAATCTAACAGATGGTTCTCCAGACAGACATAAATCTGGTAAACGATTATCTCTTCACAGAACAGAACCGATTACTCCAAACCAGAATAATTGTATGTCTCAAACATCAACTCTCACTCTAAAGCCATTGTTTTAATTTGAAGTATCGAAGGCTCGGTTCCACTGAATAAAACTTTTTTTGTGAATATATTTGATTTGTAATGTTTTAACTAAAGGAACACATAATACAAAAGTTTTTTAAGGATTTAAAATGCATTTGATTTTTAAAAATTTTATAACAGATCTTAATCTGATTTATTGCATAAATAGATATTTTAATAATTAACTGTTTAGCTCATGAATACCACAAATTTGAATAATGTTAATAAAGAAATTGATTTTATCATTAATTGTGTTATAATTTATTTAATAAATAAGAGCTTTTAGTAATTTAAGTCATTTTATTGGAGAAGAGTTGCGGTTAAATATTTGACTAAATGTTCACAATTAACACAAATTTATAAACGTCAACAATAAAAGGGTATAACTCATGAAGAGATTATGAAAGTATTAATTAAAAGATTTTATTTTATTGAAAAGTTTTAAAAAGTTTGAGTAAAGAAATAAATGCAAGTCTTTTAGGTTTTAACTTAAAATAAAATCCATGTATAAAATGTTTTACAGTATTTCTTGGCTTTACTGTCATTCATAGCAAAGTCATTATTAGAACTCATATATGGGGTCATATATGGGGTCATTCATAAGTTCCTATACAATGTAGTGTACATTGAAGTAGATTTTGATCAGATTTTCATTATTAAAACTTGTGCTCTGCGTAGTAAATAAAATGATTAAAGCTCTTATCGAACTCTTAAGGAACTTATAAATCACACCATAGAATGCGCGCGAGTTTTAACAATCAGGAAATTGCATAATAAAACATATCTCTCGTCAAAGTTAAGACACTTTTGACCCTATTTTTGTAAAATCAACTTTACTTATAAGTTAGTGAGAAATTACAATTCATATAAAACATGAATCAAAACATATTAAGAAAAGAATGATTAGTCGCGCGTCTGTTTTGTATTCTTAGTCTCCAATCCTGACTCATAATTAAACCAGAATTTAACGATTCATTTATTACTATAATTTGTTACTATCATTACTATAAGTTATAGTAACGAAAACATAGTTATAGTCTATATTTGTTTTCTGTCTTTCTGTCTGTCTATAGCTGTCTATAACTACTGTATGTTTTCCGTAATTCACATACTCATTAAAATACATAAAAAGATAGCGTGAGTTCAACAATAGATACTGTCATTCCATAGCAAACCATTATTAGAACACAAGCGTGTGTTTCAACATTTGCAGGAATTCCAGACTAAAGCATAGTTTTGTGAGAATTCGTTTTATGATCTGTTCTGTACTTCACTTAAAATTGACTCATTTGTGATATGTTTTTAAATCTGATTAATAACTAACGTAAGACTTAAAACAAGATTAAAAATGAATGAATTGAGTTCAATAAGTCATAAACAAGTCAAACATTTGGGAAAAGAATTGCGAAGAATTCATAGCTTTGAGAAAGAGAAACAAACGCTCACTCAGAATAAACTCTATTTTTATACCAATTCTCTCAAAAAGCCTCTGAATATTCATAATTCTATAACAACTGAATTGAATGCAAATAAGAGTAAACTTAAAACTGAAAAAAGAAAAATTGAGTCTCAAAATGAAAAAGCGATTGAGAAACAGAAACATTTGAATTCAAGAGAAAATTGAAACAAATCTTTGTTCAAAAGCTTCGATTCATCCGAACCCTAAACAGCGCAAACAGTCTTCGCGTGAATACTATCACAGATTCATAATCACTGTTATAATCGAGGACTCAAACAGTGAGAGCAGAAAAATTGAATTCGATGTCAACTCATTTGACACTGTTTTGAGTTTGAAGAAAAACATCGAAGAAGTCACTGGTTTTGACTCTCGTTTCTATCGATTGAGGTTTTGTGAAAAGCGATTACTCGATAGTAACTGTTTATGCGATTATAATATCAGAAATGAAGATAAAATATTTGCCGGATATTCGATATCTGGATATTAATTATTAGTTTATTTTGTTTACCTCTCCCTTAATATTGATTAAAAAGTTTTAAATATTGTAATCAAATAATTCTTAGACTTTATTATAATATTTGTGTACATAACTCGCTTTCCTTTTTTTAAATTAAGGTTTTTATTAACTTTTTTTTAAGTAAACTTAAATCTTATTTATATTTAAACAGAATTCAGTTTTAGTCGAAAATTATTTTATGAATTTATTTTGTAAATTAAAATAATAAAAATTATATGACATTCAAAACAGTTTAGTTTTTTAAATACAAAACTTAATAATTTATTTACTTTTAATCTAATGCTTAACTCCAAAAGTCGTTGCTTTAGTGTTAGAACTTTTACCATAAGATTGAACGAGATTTAGATGTGAATCAAGTTTTGCACTTATTTTATCTGAAAATTTGTTTAATTTTATTGAAACACATGACTGACTGTGTCATAACTTCAAACACTTACTAAAATCTTCTTTGAGTTTATTATATACTATTTTTGCATCTCTTGTATTCTTCTTTCTTTTAAACATTTCTGTCTTAAAGTTTTTTTCAGTTAAAACAGATTTCTCTTTAATGAAAGACATATCACTTCGCTCTTCACTTCTTTTTGATAATGCATTCTTTGATAATTTGATGGCCA
>JAQGAM010000392.1:0-13363 GCA_034697665.1 Nanhermannia comitalis
CACTATTTTGGTGAACTATGCGGTGGTGTATGGCATGCGTTAGTTATGGATCTGTTGGGACCGACACTTGAAAAAATGTTGGAAAAATGTGGCCGAAAGTTCGGTCTGAAAACAACTGCTCAACTGGCCATTCAATTACTCTCTATATTCGAAGTATTTCATGGAAAACGTCTCATATATCGCGACACAAAACCGGAAAACTTTGTTTTGGGTCTTACGGGCTCTGAAAAGTATAATGTGGTCCATATCATCGATTTGGGACTTTGTAAGGAATACAAAGATGAAAATGGAGTCCATATCCCATATATTGAAGGAAAGAACATGACTGGCACTGTTCGCTATATGAGTATTAATAACCATATGGGAAGAGAACAGAGCAGAAGAGTTAGTCATAAATAGAAACAAATAAAAATCAATTCAAATTTTATTTGTATGAAATATTATTTTTAGGATGATTTGGAAGCATTGGGCTATATGTTGATCTATTTCTTTAAAGGACAGCTTCCGTGGCAGGGATTGATTGCTGAATCTACTCGAGAAAAGTATAAAAAGATCTCTAATATTAAACGACAAACAAAGGCAGAACAGCTTTGCGAAGGTATGCCCGAAGAGTTTCCTAATTATCTGAATACTGTACGATCTCTTGAATTCGAAGAAGAGCCCAATTATAAGAATTTGATTAACATGTTCTACAAATTATTGTTAAAATCAGGTTTTGATCCAAACGATGGTCTTTATGATTGGGACAAAAGACATCGGAAGTCGAGAAGAAAATAGAATTCAGTTCTTCTTTTAAATTCATTTCTACATATTTTGTTTAATTAATTGTACAATAAATACATTTAACTTTATATTAATATTGCAATAATACATATGCAATAAAACTTATTCTCAACACATTTTTTGGTCATTGACTGAACGATTTTAAAATCAAATAAATCATTATATAAGAGAAAATTTTAATTTGAAATAAGATAAACATAAAGAAGAGATATTTTTGGTTAAACTACAGAATAAAATATGAAGATAGAGGAGCCTCTGGCTTAAAGTGTAAGATATAAAGCATTTTTCTTCAAATATTTGCAAATAGCAGATAAATACTAATAATTATTAATCATTCAGTTAATGCTCAGTTTTTAATGAACCAAAGATCAGGAAAACCTAAAGCCTTATAATTAAGCCAATAAAGAGATTGATTTTATATAAATTGACTTAAGTTCTGAACTCAAATCATTGGTTTTCCAAAACTGTTCCAAAAGATAGAAAATTAAAACTTATTTTCATCAGATTTTTATGTATATATATTATAATCGATTTTGGAAAAACAAACGGCTTTGTTTCATAAGGTTTTAGGTTTTCCTAACTCTTGGTTCATTAATTATTAGTATTTACATTTGAAGCGATTTAAAGATAAATGCTTTATATTTTACACTTTAAACAAAAAGACTCCTTTTCTTCATTTGCTTTCACATACAGAGTAAGTAAGATTTCCTTTAAATTCTTGAACTTAATTACTAGTATTTTGAGTTTTCAATCTTATTGAGATATTTAACTTGTTTAATAGCGTTTCTTTAAAATAGGATAAATTTTTCTTTCTAAATGTTTTATTTAAATAAAGAATTCAAAATTCCTTGAATTTTTGTGAATATTAAACAATCATTACTTAAACTGAAAGCTCAAACTCTGATCTTAAGCATTAGTTTGAATAATTAGGTCTCTTTTGATATAAATGAACTCTATTTTGCAATTTAAATCATTGCAATGACTTGATTATAGCCTCAATTCAATGAATTCATTCTTATACTCAGATTATACTGAGTTCGATAATTACATAACCAGTGATTGATTGCAGTCTTAAAACCATAAATAAGTAATGTTCACTATTAAAGCTTAAAACTTCTTTTGATATCTAATTCATAAAAAAGATAGAAAACATTTTTACTATACTTAAAGCCAAAATATAAAATGTTCTATAAAGCAAAATAAGTGTATTTATATCTATGAAATAGCGGTACAAGTAGTTTGTCGTTTAATAACTTATCTTAAAGAAAATAAAATACAATTTCTTTGTTCAAAATTTAAAATTAATTGTTTCCTTGAGTTTCATAAAGAAAATTTATTTGATATGAAAGTTAGCAAATAACCTATCAATCCTATAATAAAATCTAATTTTTTTATTTAACTAAAACGAGATAAATTGGAAAATAGATGCGAAAAATGTGAAATTTTACTTTTGATCTTTTAGTGATCTGTAGCGATATATTATGAACAAATGTCTCCACTATAATGAGCCAAATAAAAAAGCATCTTTTTAGAGTTACAACTCACCCAACTCTCCATCTCGATCGAGTGCAATCTCGCCAGAGTCTTAAAATTTATTTGTAAATATAAAATTATAAATAACTATAAATTTACTTAAAACCTTCCAAAAACAAATAAAATTCTTTAACATAACACTATTTATGAAAATGTTCTGCAAAATATAACGAGATTTTTTGTCATTTATTAGTTTTTAGACTTTTTAATTATAAAAGTTATAAATATTTAGCTATGCCTTAAATACAAGCTTTAGTTTGAATTAGTAATGTTAGTATAGTCTATAATCCCATGTAATAATGCAAACTATAACTTATTAAAAAAAATTAAAATTTGAAAAATTTATGTCAGTCTAAATTGGAGGGTTTGAGCTCTCGAAAAAATAATTTCTAGTATTTTGAGCCACAAATACTCTATATATAAAAGAAGTTTTAGGCTATAACATGGCTATAACAGTCTTCTTGTGTCTCTTCTGTCCTTTTTATCTGTACTTTATTAAAAAGGCTTTACTGTACTGTTGCAGGTCTGCAACTTTTCTAACAAATACTGGCGTTGGTATACATATATATTGGTGTTCGACATCATCATAAATTTCCTGCGATTTCATACTCAAAATAATTTCAATCTAACTCTCACTTTCATACAAAATCTTGCATTTAAGATAACGTTGAGTTGAAAAATCTCATAGAATTGCTGAAAATTCAAATCAAATCATGAAATTATTGATTAAAGATTTAAGTTCTGATTCCAAGACATATTCGGCATTTCATATGATTTTTCTATGAAATACATTTGAGAGATATTTTTATGAAAGTCATATCTTCTAAAGCTTAACAAAATACTGAGCAAAAACAGTTTTTCATTTTATATCTCGCTCGAGGGTCTAAAATACAACTTCAATAATAGATAGTATTTTTTATCACCAGTTTGTGACAAAAGCAAAATTTTATTAATAATTTAATTTCAATTTCTCAACTAATCTGAAATTACTTATTATCGATTTCTGTAACAAAATCTTTTGTTACTTAATATAGGCTTAAGTTGAATAATCATATATAGTATTGATTTGATCTCCCAATCAAACAAAATTATAGGAAAAGACACTGAAATGAAAGGGATCCCAAATGTACAGAAATTAGTGCAATATATGAGTAAATAGTTTTAGCAAAAACTCAGTGTTTCTAAAATAATGAAGAAATTGTGACATAAACTATGGTTATATCGCATAACACTATTGATATTGTTTTATATTGTTTTCCTATGGAGTTAACGTTCACACGAAGACCAGTTAATACGTGTGTACTTTTGAGATTGTGTTTACTCTTTCTCGTTGGGAATTAAGCAGATTAGAGTATGATTTCCGCTCAGATTTATTAGGATTCACTGTTAGCTTATATGACAGAAACCAAAGCGAATGAAATGACTACCAATGAATTGAGTTTTATGTGCGTCAAAAGTGATGCCATATTTGTCTATAAGAACTTCAATCTATAGAAATGCAGAGTATTTTACATATAAAGTATTATCGATCAAACACTTATTTCAGTGTGTAGTTTGGCTTTTTTGACAAAAGGTCACGACTTTTATGTGAACAAAAGAAACCGAGTGATTAGTGGACATAAATGTTCATTTCCTTTAGACGTGTTCTTGAGATCTGGTATTAAAATATCGATTGGCTATAAGAGTATCATATTATAGAAAAGCACATCAAATAACCATTAATTTGAGTGAAACTTATTTTCTTCTAAATAACAGGGAAACAATGCATTCGCCAATTTTATTGAATGGTTAACGGTATACAAGGGTCAGGTATGCAACTGCTCAAAGAATTTTAAATTTAATTTATGTATAGTCAAGAATATAAGTTCTGCCCAATCAATGATACTGTTATTTCTAGTTTAAATTAGAGATCTTAAGAGTCCATTCTGGAAACAGTACGCGCCATCAATTTATATGCTTCAATTGATGCCTTACCTCATTTTTATATAGGGTGTTTGATAAGTTGGTTGCTTTGCTTAATAAATAGAATACGCTTTCGGTTTATCAAAATTTATTGCTTATATTTAATAAATAGAACAAAACCGAAATCGTAATGCAAAGCACGCGCTCAATAATAAAAGGTTTATTTCCAAGACTGTACCAACTTATCAAACACCATATAGATGCTTCCAAATGATTAGAGTATTGTTGGCGCTCAATATACTGTATATCACAGTTATTTTAATATAATTTTGTCTATTTTTATGATCATATTTTAATTTTCTAATACCGATAGTTAATAAAAGTGTTTGATCTGATTGTTTTGCATGGAAATAGATATCAATAATACGATATAATTGCAATATAATACAAAATTCAATAAGATACAGTATTTGAAATCAGTGCCATAACCAGAAATTTTTGGTTGGGGGCAGCAATAGGTTGAAATATCAGATTTTTCAATTTTTCTTGTGTACAGACCTACACGTAACCAACTCAAAATGTTTGGGGGGCCAGAGCCCCTAGTTGGGAATGAAGCTGCTTGAAATAGTGTTCAAGTTAGAGTCAAATCGAGTCTATATTTTGCTGATAGCTCTCAGCGGAAGAATATAATAATAAAAATGTATGTTTATTGGTTTGAACACATTTGTGTTTCCGTGACTGCAACAAAACATCTTCAGCCAAATTGATTTGTCCATTAGTGGAGAAACATAATGAATCTTTTCGATGATATTCAATAAAAATCACTTTTTTAAATGAAAAATAAAAAATACTTATTTATATTCTTGTGTATTTGTGATAAGGAATGATTGCTTTTGTGGTAATAAAAATCTCGTCAAAAGAATTTACTTTCAAGTAATTCTTTTACATAATAAATATTTTAAAAGCAAAGAAATCAATATTAGTTATAGTGAATTCACAACTTATACCGATATAGAGTTGACTAAAATAGTGAATATATTTCAGGAATTAGTAATTGTTGACTGATTTCAAAACTGGTCGATATCGCCACATATAGACCACATTCATAATTAATTTTGGTGAAGATTAAACAGACTGCACAAATAATGGTATAGTGTGTCTCATTATTTCAATAGGGATTTTAAAAATCTAGTTTTTCTGATGTAAATCTCGATTTTGATCAAACATTTGAATATAGACTTTAATTTATTCGTATAATTCTTATATAAAAGCATTTTTCAACTGAAAGAAATAGATTTCAAGAATAAAATTTTTATCTTTGATTCAATGGATTTCCTCAAAATGCATTTTTAGGGCACTTTACATATCGGATAGTTTAATGGAATGATTTAGGATTTTTAAAAAAGTAAAGATAACATTATTTGTTTAGATAGCTGTCAGCTTAGATAACCTTTTCTTTAGAGATGGGTACGAGAGTTCGAGAGTCTCGATTTCGATCGGAAATTTCAACTCTCGATCCCGATTGAAAAGTAATCGAGAGTCTCGAAAGCCCGAACTCGACAATTAAAGGCTATTAAACTTTAATAAAAAATTGTAGAATTGTTAGCATTTTTATAACTCAATAAAAATATGATGTGTTCATTGAAAAGCATAGAAAAGCATTGAAAATAGCATGTTATCAGTAAATCTAAAAACCATTAAATATTTTTGAAAAATTTTTAGTATTTAAATAACTAAAGTAATATTTAATGTAAAATTGAAATAGTCATGCAATGGTAATTTGGGTCTGGAATCATTTCAAGAGGACTAAGGAAATACAAAATTTAATCAAGAGCGGTCTCGAATTGCAAAACTCACCACAAAATATCAGAATAGTAAGTACTATCGGCAGCAAAAGTCTTTGTTGAATCGTACAGATTGGCGCTCATGAATTAGTGTATGTTCGCGTTCAATGTTCTCTTAATAAAACATAGTCTTATTGGTTAGAGTTTATGAGCGCGAAGTCTAACAAAGACTTTTGCTGCCAATAGTACATCCATATTATCTGAAAGAATTTTTCGTTAGCAGGTATTTGCTCATTGAGAAGCATTCGGCGATTAACTCTCATTTAGTCAAAAAGTTAATAATTACAAAGAAAATTTCAAATACTTAAATAATTAATTACACTTTAAATATACTATAATTATAATTATAATATATTTTCACACTTATACAGATAAAAAGCATTTTCAGTAAAAATTCTGATCTAAAATGACATTAAAATTTTTTCGAGTTTTCGAGACTCGAAATGACTCGATCCCGATCGATAGTACTCTCGAAAACTCTCGAAAATACCCACCTCTACTTTTCTTACATGGGTTGGGTTGTCATTGAGCGGCATTTAACCAAAAATAGTGGATTTGCAATTATGGAAGCTTTTCATTTCAACAATTATTTATAGAATTTACAAAAAAATGTAATACAATAAAAAAAAATTTTCTCACAAAAATTTTAACAAATATTTAATATTGAAAGAATTCATTTATTGAAAGAAAAACAGCTTTAAGGGGTTTCAATAAATTCTGAAAATTTTATCCTCAATCGAACGGTTAATACTCAGTGTTTGCCATTCAAACATATGACAAAGGGATAGTCAGCGGTTATTAGATTTTAGTGGTTCTCAAATAGCTATTTTTGATTTATTTGACAAAAATATTTGGTAGAAAAGTAGTGCTTTGATTATGTTAAGCAAAGTTCATAGTAACGGACTGGGCTATGATTCACATGTAATTTTGGTCACTTAAGGATCGCACTTTCAAACAAACACTCTCTGATTAGTTTTATTGATTGAGTCTCTTTCAAGAGCACATTAATAGGACTGACAATAGGGTAAACACTAATTGCATTACTTATGTGATGGTCACTGCTATTACTAATTTAGTATTTACATATATATGGAACCATGGAATTAATAATAAGATATTGTTTTGTTATTATATAGTATGGCCTCAACTCTTTCAAAATCAAATTTATTTTAGCTTATAGTAAGTCATCAATAATACAGAGTTTGCAAAGGATTTAAATGAAACTAATAAAGGAATAAATAAGAGAAAGTGGTCTCTAAAGGTGAATCTGGAAGTGTCGGCTCAATTCTCTGCTGACCTGAACTTTTCTATTCATTTAATGACTCTTTTCTCTGCATTAATATTAGTCAAACATTGGATTTTAAATCTAAAAATCAATAAATAAGTCCAGTGCTTGTGAGCCTCAAGAAATGAATACATAAAATAGTCGACCATTCGAAGCATTAATAAATAATTAGATTTAGTGGTTACTGAATAAACTCTTAGCAAATTATCTCATCATTTCTTTTTTTATTAGGTGTATAAACAAATGTATATCAATTGAGAATTTGAGCTTTTGTAACTTGAAATAAAGTAATACCTGTATTATTCTTATAAAGAACCAGAATTCTGTATCTGGTAGTGCAGGCATAGACTAAACAGAAAGCGCAAACATAGGCGCAAACAGATAATGCAAACATAGCTGTGTTTGCATGAAAGTATCGATATTGTGCTCGATTTTAAAACATCACAACATGAGATCACATAAAGATAAGAATGCAATTCAATTATTCTGAGGTAAAAATTCTTATGCTCTGAGTTGCTATTCTAGAATAGCAATCCTGAATCTCAAAAATGTCATATCCATAGCAACGCTTAAGAAATCTAATAGAAGTAAATAAGTAATTGCGGTTCATATCTTTTATTTACCAGTCTTTCGATATGTTAACTCTAAATTGAATGCAGAAATTATAAGATTCAACACATTTTTTTGAAAACTCTTATATCAATATATTATATCTAGAGATAGTGTATACATTACACCATAAAATAATTTATAATCAATTCAACACTTTCTATTAGTGATGGAAATCTCACTCCCAAATCCATGGGATGGGTTTGGATTGCAAAAAAGGATGTGGAATGAGATGGGATTGAGGTTAGATTTTAAGTCTTTGGATTGGATTGAGATTTGAGTATGAGATGGAATTGAGTGGGATTCAAAAAATGGTATTGGAGTTGAAAATTGAAAACTTTTCAATGCCTACTTCCTATTAATTATTACTGTATATGAGTAATGATGGCAATGTCTCATGTGGTTTATCAGTTGATTAGCTAATTATAAATGGCCATAAATTTAAAAGAACTTTTTTAAATAGCTCTTTATTTTATCTCTAGCTTTATGGTTAACCTTTGATTATCATTTGATTTGTATTTGCGCTTGAATTAGAAAATATTCTTTATATTTATGTAATTTAATAAAATATTTGTTTTGTGTGTCACTTAAGCTAAATTCGTTAAAATTCAAAGACTTATTTGAGTGAAGCTTTTATTATTACAAAAATAGATTTACTTTTCAAACGGATGCAAAAGTTATTGAGTTGATTGAAGCCATTCATAAAGTTATAATTTAATCAAAGATTTCATTTATTCCAAAGATGAATTGGAAACTCGTGTATAGAATTTGTTTCCTTTGAATTGAATGAGAAAACTTTTTATAGACATATAAAATAAGAATTTCTACGAAAATATACTAACGAACAAATATCATACTATTGTTTGATAAATACATTTATTGGTTGTGAAGTCTTTGTTCGTTAAGATAAACAGTATTTATAATGCCTTTATTTTTATAGCGATTCAGGAATCTATATATAGAATAAATTTTAGTCCAATATTTTTTTATTATTCTGAAAAACATATAAATGAATTGATTTCTAGTAAGTTAAATACCAAAATGCTTTAATGTTTTGCATATTATTATCTTCAAATTGAGGTCATTTTAATATTGTTTGAATGCTATTAATGATAAAATAACTCATTAATTCAACAAAAAAAATATCTAAATTGAGTTATTAATTATGAGTATGTTTTTAATCTGTGGCTACGCCACAGTCTATTATATTATGCATTTGACATATAATACAGATGAATTCAAATTTCATGCAATTTTTTATAGAAAAATTCACTACAGCCTGATATTAATTTATGTAAAGAAATGATGTACCGATAATTTAAGATATTATTTCCTAAAATGTGATGTTTCTTAACAATATTCGATAAAGGTGGTGCCAAAATGAATAAATCTAATTATTATATGTCTCATGAGACTTGACTTTGCCATCATTTTCATCATTTCCTGTAAATCTATTACACTATAGTTCGTGATTCTAAAGCTTTTACATTAATTTTCAATCAGTTGACGAAAATAATAAAGGCTTTTGTCAACTTTCCCATTTCAATATGA
This sequence comes from Nanhermannia comitalis, assembly GCA_034697665.1. Classification (NCBI taxonomy): domain Eukaryota; kingdom Metazoa; phylum Arthropoda; class Arachnida; order Sarcoptiformes; family Nanhermanniidae; genus Nanhermannia; species Nanhermannia comitalis. Next base: position 9,508 of record JAQGAM010000392.1, read on the forward strand.
ATACCTCTCTATAATATCTTCGGTTTAATTATAGAATATCGGTTCACTGGTCTTTCATTTGTAGGAATTGAAGATAAAACTCAATAAATCAGATTATGAGGAATTGTTTGCTACGACTCAATGAATTCAACTCAAAACAGTAATAAACAAATTCTTATATTCTATTTGAAGCTCTCTATAGACAAATGCATTCAATCGAATTGAAATTCATTCGGAGACCTTTTATATTATATATTTGAGACAATTTTTCTAAATTGTTTTGGAAATAAAGATTGAAATATATATAATACTTCTTTTTGATATATTTTTATGACATCAATTTGAAAGTGAAGGCTAGAAATAAGATAAAAATTTTATGCAATTGTTGAGTTACTGCATATCAAAAATCTCTTTCTTATCGATATAGTTGTGAAAAACTTTTCTAATAAAAGCTGCGATTTTTTACTTCTTTTTATTACTAACATAAAAGAATAATTTGAGAGCGGAGTTCATATATAAAAATCTTCATTGCGCTACTTCTATAGTATTATAGAATATGCGTTTCTGTATGAAAGTAAATAAACTTATTTATGTGGACCATCTTGAGTGCGCTGTATATCGATTTGTCTTCATAATCGTCCATTTCATAAACAAATAAAATAATTAAATCAAAATAAATGTCAACATCAGAATAGATGTATCGATACAAAAACTTATGATTCTTTAGAATTTCAGATCGGATATCATAAAAATTATAGCAAAGCTGATATAAATAACTCACTCAATACAACTTTATTTTTGCTCATTTGTCAATACATAGCTCTTGAAGATATAGAGCGCGAACTTTATCATATATTCTTCAATAGTAGAAATATCGAAATATTGTTCCGTCACTTTATTATCCAGAACTTCAAATCTGATAAATAGTTTTCATATTTGATCAGTATTTTAAGCTTTTATCTTAATTTATTCATTTTTTAAAATTATTTATACACTATATGATAGTCTTTACAGTGCATTTGATTTTTTTTACAAAGGAAAGTCTGAATAGTATTATAGTAAAAAATTGTATTACATTATTGATTATTGCGGGCACACGTTCAGGCAGACACTGAGGTCCGTATGCAGACTCGCATTTAAACCTGGTTTAAGTCTTAAACCAGGTTTAAAACCTGAAACTAGTTTTAAACCGAATGCATAAGTGAAAATTTAAACCGAGTTTAAATTTAAACCAGGTTTAAATGCGAGTCTGCATACGGACCTGACAGACGCACTCACAGACATCATTTTTTAATAATATATATTTGCGCCATAAGAAGTTATTAATGAGTTTATTCAATGTATTTATGTGATGCTGTTATTTCATAAATGAAAAAATCCTTTTAATACATTGATAAAAAATATGTCTTTTGACTGTAGATTCTATTTGAGTTACTAAAGGAAAAGTGCAACAAACGAATCAAACTTATTGAATGTGAATAACACACTATATGTACACTCGAATAACAATACATGTATTAAATGAGTCGAAAAATATCTGATCTTTAAGAGAAGTGAAAGCAAATGATAAGTGACAGGAGTCTCTTAAGAGTTAGAGTAGACCTAAATAATCAACTCTATTATTATTTCTGATCAGTTATACAGTTTAGTGCATACCTTGCTATTAGCGTCGCATAGAAAAAAACACACCTATTATTTGAAATTACATGCATTACAAATCAATCATTTAAAATGTAAAATTTTAAATCAATTTTATCAAATAATTGACATTTTATTTGTGCTAAAATTACTTTTAGTTGGTTTAAAAATTTGTCAAAAATAGACATAATTACAACTTTTTATTAAAATGTATTTATGACGAGAGTAAACGTGTATCTAAATGTAGATCTCTCTCACATACGATGGCATTGGCGGAGTATGGTTTAGATTTAATATACATTTTTACATATCATTATTTTAAACGATAGCGTTATGATTGATAAGCTTTTTCTCAGATTATTATCATATATTGAGATTATTGAAGTATATTATTATTGAATATATCTTCAAACTTTTTTGACTCAAACTAAAAGTCCAAGAATTTAATTATAAACTTAATCTAATTCTGATCTAAAAATAATTACGAAAAAATCTGTTGAACCAAACATTCAGTACCAAAGAAATCAATTAATTAAAGATTTACTTTTTTCAATAATCAATTTTTGTATTGATCTAAAAAACGTTGAGAGCAAATGACTTTAAAATAAACTATAATCCTAACCAAACAAATATTCACTCATTTTTTACTTCTGGTTTGCAAATAATAAGAATTTTTCTATTCTTTTGTAATTTTAAAAACAAATTACTTGTAGAGCTGTTTTTTGATATCTTTGTACTAAAATATCCGGAACGTTAATGACTGCATAAATGTAATGCATAACTCGTGTGATTCTTTGTAAATTCTGTTCAATTTATTTTCAGAACAAAACAATTCTTTTATTATTTAATGAAGAAAAATATATAGACTTATGCTTTAGTAGTTACGTAAACATATTATAAATCAGACTCAGAATAACTCTTATTAATATTGTTTTACTGTAAAACTAAAGCTCGTCTTCATATAAAATTTTAAAAAGTCTTGTATTATAGGAAATCTAAAAATGCTGTACAGAAGGTTTCAGAAAAGCTTTCCATACAATGCGTAAAGTACTGGCATCTGTTTGAGACCTATTCAGGTCTTTAAATGTTGTTTAGAGAGCAATAACTCTTGTTATGAATGTTGTTGGGTTCAAAACCAATCTCTTGCTTTTGCATAAAAAAGTGATACATCCTTTTTGAACAGCAAAATTCAAATGTTGTAGTTATGAATCCGTTAATTATAAATTCCTGTAACATTTCTAACTTATTATTTGACATATTCTTTGCCAAAAATTTGTTAAAATTTTCTCAAATCATGCAAAACATTTCATTTCTCTATCAAATGTGAATGCCATTGCATTAACTCAGCATTAAGTCGAGTACTATTACTTTAAAAAGTCTCAGAGAGATTAAAATATATACTTTGATGTATAGCACGTGTAAAACTATGGCTATAAGCCTTACAGTTAAGTATAGCTTCTCAGAGACTTTTTAAAATAATAGTACCTCTAAATTATCGATTATACTTAAGGTCAAAGCTTGAATTGATTTAAAAATAAACCCAATATTTTAACTCCTTTAAAAGTATAATTAATAAAATTCTGACATTTTTTCTGTTTTCAAAATTTATTCTATTTATCATCAATAAAATCCCTGCCCCTTATTATTAGAGTCAAAACTTGTTTCTATAATTTCGTCTCACTTTTACATTTCATATTTGGTGCTGTATTAATGATAACTACCCCGCTAATTATCCCTCCGACATTACTAATCAAATCTCGCAGCCAAGAGTTATTTGTTAGCAGTGTTTGTGCTCATATGTTTTGTAAGAAAGTGTCATTTGGGAGGCTCTAATATGGGGGTTATTGTTATGCTCGCTTAACAGAACATAATAACTAAAAAAGTATCAAAAATTTATTATATCAATTAAGTTAAACTTTTATCAGTATTCAGTTTATGTACCAGTATTCATGAGTTGAATTGAATCGTAAAATCTATGTTTTTTTTATTACTGACGATTCAATTTTTTTATAAAGTAATTCATATACTGTAAAATACTTATTCCCTTAATGCTTCATATAATGCAAGGTTTAGTTCTCATAAAACAATATTATACAATACTGTATTGTACAATAATGGAATCATAAAGTCCCCATAGCAACGAGAAAACAGCCTTCAAAACAATGTTTCAATTGAAGAAATGTTACCTGTTTTTGTTTCTGCTCATATGCAATGCAGACATGGGGAAGGGGGAGGTGTG
>JAQGAM010000393.1:0-13325 GCA_034697665.1 Nanhermannia comitalis
AAAACTTACATATAAACACTTGTCTCTAGTGATGTTTTAGTTCAAAGAAATGAAACTGAAAATACAATTTTTAAACTAACTTAAAAATTTACATTAACTCAATTGAAACTAAAACTTAAATAGAAAAATACTGAAGTATTACTTTCTGTCATTCATTATCTTTTGGGAAAAATATAAGAAACATAATTATAAAAGAATTCAACATTTATAAAAATTTACCCAATTTTTTGTTGATGTTTTAATTTTTTTAATAACAAATCTAAGTTCGGATTATTGGCCTTTTTGTGTTTTCAATAAGGTATACACATATCGTTTATTCAATAAAACATTTGACTTATTATATTCAATACGTCAACTGTAAATAAGTACTGACAATTATACCTGTATTGCTATTCAGAATAAAATTTTAATGTGTTTATTTCTGCCTGAAATGATTGATATATATTGTGAGTTAAGTGCAAAATTGTATGTGAAAATGTTTTGTTTGCTTACCTCCAAGTTTATGGCTTTTGAAGTCCTGTTTGAAGTTGAGCCGAGTTTTCCAATTAATTAATTTGAGAACATTTAACTTGAACTTAAGCTTAAAATAAAACAACCATAAAATAGTTTCTATAAATACAGATATTATATCAATCTTTATCGTGTTTCGTGACTATAAGTATTAGAAAACTTTTGATTAAATTTGAATTAAAAAGTAATAAATTTTTGAAATTCTAACAAGTTCTATAATTTAAAAGGATGGCTGATTGTTAGTAAGGATACTGAAATACTGTAGTATAAAATTTTAAAATGTTAAATAAAATTGAAAAGAAGCACAATGATACCCTATATTTTGGTTACCTACACTTCATTAAATAGCATTAATTTGATTTTATTATCAATCATAAATCGTCATAATTACTAACATATTAAACAATACTTACATTACTTATTACTAATTCAGTGGCTTTGCATACAATGCATATATTTGCCGGTTAGGAATATCTCTTTGACTCCATATCTATGCGAATCATGTTTTAAGGCAAAGTTTTTTTTCACATAAATTTATATTTTCAGGGTTAGTGCATATTTTGCATATTTAGTGCATATCAGACTGAATTATGTTAACATCTATATTAAACCTGTAAACAGGGAATTATTTCAATTAATGGTTTCTTTGAATATGTTATTCTATAGATTTTTCATGAATTTCATAAATTTATTTAAAAATATGCTAAATATAGAGTTCCCCACTCCTTCAATTCTTTGGACATGTTCAAACTCATGTTAAAAATCTTTAAACAGTGTCATTAAAAAAATAAGAAAAAGTTGAAACAATTATATTTGGATATCAATTTATGAGACAACCGACTCAAGAGTTTACAGTACAATAAAGCTCTGATAGAATCTCACGGAAGAATAGCTTTTAGCTAATTGTGTACTTCCTCTATAAATAAAATGATTGATTGATCGATAAAGTTGAATAAGTGTCAAAATTAAATTTTTAACCATAATATAAATGAATTTAATGCATATTTAAGTGCATATTTTGCTAAGCATTTTATATGAAATATAAAGCCAATAATAAATGCATACAAGCCTTAAGTATTACATTATAGTTATCAAAAGATTCAAGCTCTCAACTCAAATAATTGTGTATTTCTATATTTTTATTTAAAATGCAGTAGCATTTTTCTGATTTTTAATTTTTAAAGAAAGTTCTCCCTATGGTCTCCCTATGGTCTCCCTATGGTCTCCCAAAGGTCGGGGTATACACCCCACCCAAACCTATTCCTATTTTGACTCTGAAATAACTGATTAATTGCTTGAATGAAGCATATGTTCTCAAACTTTTGAATACATAGAATATTATAGAGTTGATTGTGTAGAGTCTATAGGAAATAAATATTTATTGCATATTTCATGAACCGTTACTTTGAATGATTTCAACACTTAATAATAGTTATAGTGAATTGTCATTAGTTGTAATAAAGCATTGTTAGGCAAAGCAGAAACCATTTCAATTGAATTATTTTGTTAAACTTCAAAATAATGTGCAGCAAAATTCATACTTTTCAAGATATTAAAAAGCCTTTTCTTAGTCAACAAGTTTTAACAGAAGATCATCTGTTGTTGTCAACCAGTGTCAGAAACTTGGACAATGATCTGGGAATATATGGCTGGATATGTATTGTTTGTATTTGTCTTTCAATTTTTATTTTCAAGACAATTATTGAAAGGATAAGTGTTTAGCGTTAATGACAATCTTTTTGTACAAATTTATTTAAATATTTTTTATGACTTTTAAATTTATTCATATATTAAAATATAAAATATATGTTTTAATTATTTATGTAAAAATTTTTAATAAAAAATTATAAAAAATTTTATAAAATTTAATGAATAAAATTTTAAAATTAGACACTGAACTAACACAGTAATTAATGCAAGATTATATTAATTATTAAATTCAAAACTAGTTTAAGTTTAAAGATTTTACTAAATATTTACTAAATATTTAATGGCATTGAAAATCTTAAAACATTTAAATTTATGTGAAGAAGCTTTTCAATGGAAATTAATTCAAGTAATTCAGGAAATTTATTAAATAAATTACTATTGGTTTAGAACATAAAAAAATAAGGAAAGATGTTTAGAACGGTTCCACGTCAAAATATCGCGGTAAAAATCTCGCCACGTCATAATATCGCGGTCAAAATATCGCCGCGTCATAATATCGCCACGTCATAATATCGCCGCGTCATAATATCGCCACGTCAAAATATCGCCGCGTCATAATCTCGCTACGTCAAAATATCGCTACGTCAAAATATCGCCACTTCAGAATTTTTATACTTAAAATTATTAAATGAATGTTTTTGTTATCGGTCACCGATAATTCGTCCAATGAAAGTCGGTCCAATGAACAATAGGTCGAATGGTACAATTTGATCCAATGGGCGATTTGTCCATTTTTAAATTCGGGTTAGTGTACTCTGTTTAGGTAACAATGGATGAAAATAGGCCTAGTCCTACCGTCCGTCACAAGTAGGTTACGTACGACGGCCTCGCTTTGCTCGCCCGTCTAGATTTGATGTATACCAACCCATTAAAATAGAAATTTTGATATTTTATAGCAAAAGAAAGCACGGTAAAATATTTGGACCATTTGTACCATCGGACCAAATTTCATTGGACGAATTGTCTGAAACCGATAACAAAAAGACTCATTTAATATTTTTAAGTATAAAAATTCTGAAGTGGCGATATTTTGACGTAGCGATATTTTGACGTAGCGAGATTATGACGCGGCGATATTTTGACGTGGCGATATTATGACGCGGCGATATTATGACGTGGCGATATTATGACGCGGCGATATTATGACCGCGATATTATGACGTAGCGATATTTTTACCGCGATATTTTGACGTGACACCATTAAAATCATCTGATCATAACTTATTGTGAAAGAGTTAAGTAAACTTGTATTATAGTATAAAATATATGCACTAATAGTTACATTTAAAAACATTTTAAAATTCATTCAAATTTTCTGGAGGTTTAAATTTTCTCTCTTAGAATTATGAATCAATTTTCAATAATAGTTGTTTTAGTATCGGCTTTGACTTTATGTTATGCTGGAATGTATCCAAAAGATTGGGAGAATAATGAGGATATCATCAAAATTAAGGCAAAAATTTGTAGCGAAACCCCTGAGGAAAGGCCTACTCCTGAACAATGGACAGCTCTTATGATTTGTAATCAAAATAATTATACTGAAAGGCCCGGTCATGAAAAATTTGCCGAAAAGGTATTTTTATTTCTAATAAAATATTTCAATAATTTTATTGAGAATTAAAATCTGAAAAAAAGGAAAAACTTAAAGCAAAAATTTATTAACACATAATTTATAATATAAAATTGAAATGATTTTCTACAATATTAAGATGAAGGCAAATTTTGCTGAATGTGCTGATAAAGCTGATGATGTGACTGCGCTAAAGACCACTGTTGATGAACAAAATAAGTATATTTATTACCTGTGCAGTCAAAAGTTTAAGGACTGTCAACAAGAGCAGAGAAATAAGTGGATGGAAGAAAATAAAGATAAAATAAAACCTCAATCAGATGATAATGATAGTGATAAGGAAGTAAGGAAAGAAAAAATGAAGCGACTTGATGAGAAAATTGTAAGTTATCTATATATTAATTGCTAGTAATAGAGATTTATTTATTTTAGGAAACAATTTAATAAATAATAATGATATTCTTTCAGGCCTGCAGTAAGACTGCTCTTGGAATTGCATAAATTGTAATTAAATTATTCTTTTTACTAAATAAAGATATTTTCATTTTATTTTAAAAATCAACATTTAGTAATTAACAGTTAATTAAAATAACGAAACAAAATTGTTATTAATATAATATAATTAATATAAATGAATTAAATTATGAAGAACATAAGGAATCTTTACACTAAAATCATATTGCTAAATTACTTTATAACCAAACAAATTATTAATATAATTATTTTATTCAATAAAATTACTGTTTAAAAAATGATATATACATTGCCTTGATGCTCTTTACACAGCTTTACTTATAAGAAAATTTTATAACAAATAATATAATGATTAATTTATATAGGTAGATAAAATTTTAAAATGTTAAAATAATGTATATATGCGAATACAGTATTACATTATTTTAAAAAAGACATCATTAATAGAAGTTGTATTATATATAATTTATAAATAAAATTTGTTTTTGTTCATTATTTTAAGCTTTTAACTGAAATAAAATATTAAATAATGATTAGCCACAGAAATATTCAATATAATTATATACTGTGTTATATAAATGTATTTAATCAGAAAAATAAATTTTTTAAACATTACTTTAAATCAGGGGTGGGGAACTAGTGATCCACGAAAACATTTTCCGCGGACTAAACGAGTTCCCCACCCCTGCGGTACTCTATAGTAATCAAAGTATACAGCGCTTTGCAGTCAATTCTGGTATTCTTGGTATGGGTTCTGATAGTTTTAAATAGAAATAATTCCACAAATTTGTAAAGAATCCGGAAAATAATTTCTGAATGAGATCTATTTTTAAAGGAACCATTAGCATTGACGGCAATAGTGTTATCCAAACTGGTGACTGTCCCATCACAAATTCAATTATATTTCTCTCTCCCGGATGTCTCAGAAAAATGATATGTCCCTCAATTTGCATACCTAAGGGTTGAGTCAAAACAGTAAACTGATTCTCAATTGGTGTCTAGTCTTAATATATTGCATAACTATGAAGAGATATCCTCAGATCTATTAGAAAGTCTAAAAACATAATTACATAGAAGCGATGTTAAACTTCGAAGAATAAAATATCTATTTATTATCATGTATTCTGATTCAAACTATTTTAATCAAAAAAATCTCTGTTATCTGATTTTTTTTATTACGAGTATAAAATATTAATTATTCCCATAAGGGTTAGCATAAATGGAAACTATTCGGATGAGCAAAGCGAGGCCCGATGGACCGAGCTTATATTTGTCATAACCTAAGCAGAGTATACTAAACTGTTTTGGAAACTTAAAAGCTTTCTAAGAATTGTTCATTTATAAAAACAATCATTTATTATATGGTTTAATAAAAGCTGAAAATTATTTTAAATAAAAAAATTAGAAATTTGTACTGTGAAATGTATTAATACATTTTTATCAGGTTTGCCGCCTCTTCTGTTAAGTTCATCGATGAAAATACTAATAATTCTCATGTAACATGTATTTAATTGATAATAAATAGATTGAAGTAAAATAATTTACGCGTTTAAGTAAAAGCTTAACAAAAATACTTGAAATTTTTGATTAAATGTTAAAATTTCAGATTTTTTATTATTAACTCTATTGAAATGTGAATCACAGAAAATAATTATTACCGAAAACAGAGTCATAATAATCGCAAATGAAATTGAGATACAATATGAAAAATAATTATTCAACCAGTTAATGAAACTTTTATTCTGATATGATATTAACCGTTCCTAAATTTGAAAGATTTTTGTTGACTTGAATTTCAATATCACAAACGATACTAACTTTAATCCAAAATTAATGAAATAGTAAATTATTGTTATTATTACACTTATGTAATCCTTATCTTCAATAAACGCTGTTATTTTGCTTAGTGTTGAAAAATTAATCATAAATATTAAACCTGTTAAAAAATATCCGATTCATTTGTTATTACAGTTAATACCAAATACCATTGATGCGTATCTAATCATATTTTAATACTTTAAATAATGACTTCATTTACAGATAGTTTTCAAAAAATCTGATTTAAATGTTCTGTTTCTAAGAACCTATGACTGAACACTAAAAAGTGTTTTGAAAAATAATTTGTTTCTCAAAAGCTTTTGAAACGCATACGCATGCTGAAGATGTGTAATGCTCAGCGCTCAAGTGTGCGGTGTGCGGTGTCGTCCGCTGATTGTCGAAATTTCACTAAACAGAAGTCCGACGTCTTATTAACAGATGCGTCTTGATTATGCTCGGGTGAGCCGCTGCGTCAATAGTATTATATGCAAAAATGTTTTTAAAGAAAAAATAAATTTTATTTGAATAAATTTACATACTATTTATGATAAGCGCACATATTTAATTTTAGAAAATAGTTATGGAATTGCACACATTATTACATATTTCCTTAAATATAAAATTCTTTTGTGTGCCTAAAGTCAAGTGTTAATAAAATAGAAAAATCTAAAAATAATTAAAATATGGGTTAAATTAATTATAATTCTGTTAAGTTGATATGCTTGACATGTGAAAACTAGTTTATTTAGAAATATATGTGATTGTCTTGTTTAAAACATGGAGTTCCTATATATTTAATTTCCATATATTCCCTATTTTTAATAGAATATGTCACAATATTAAAACTTTACTTCTTCTATGATATTATTCTGTATAGACAAATATACATTTACCACAAAACTTTAGACATTAATTGTCTGAAAGGAATTTATTAAAAAGCCATTAATTTTAAAAAATCAATATAAAGCTTAAACTAAAATATACTTATGGTATGTCTAAAATATAAATAAAAAAAATGAGACAGAATGAATTGAAATTTAAGTGTGTCTGCTAAACTTCTTATTACTTAAAAAATAAAGCTTACATTTAGGCTAGAGGATGCTTTATATATATACAATAAGATGGGAAAATTAATTTTTTTATTATCGGCTTTGAAAAAGCTGTAAAATTCAATAGAATAATGTAAGCTAATAGTATTGGATATATTTAGAGAATCAGCTAGTCTAAATGTAAGCTTTATTTTTTAATTATTGAGAAGTGTACCAGATGCACTTGAATTTCACTTTGCTTTATATCAATTTCTCTATTTATAGTACTTTACTATTGCCCTTATTTCAAAAGGTACGGTATATTATAACGTTAAATTGACTTCAGATTATAGAATCATTTAATATGTATTAAAAGATTAGAAAGTTTAAAAATTTGAAAATTTACAACTTGTAATTTTTTATAACCTAATTCTATTAACTAAAATTCTTTATTAACCAATCTCAAAAATATATATATGGCGATCAATATGGAAAAAAGCCTTAATTCATACCCCCTTTTATAAAGCAAGTTAACTGTTTTATCATTTATATAGATCTGAACTAATTATCACTAAACCTTTATTAATTTACAAACTGTTATCTATTGATAAAATTACAAAACACTCATTATTAAGTGTTAATATTTTAATGAGTAATGGATTTATCAATGGTTTAGTTATAGTAAACAAAGAGTAAAAAAATGTTTGACACTTAATAATAGGTCTTTTGTGATTTTATCAATTGATAAAAGTTTAGTGATAATGAGTTCATAACTATATCAGTGATAACGCAGTTAACTTGCTTTATAAAAGGGGGTAGGAACTAAGGCCTTTTTCCATATTGATTATATATTTAATATTTCCATATATAATTAAACTATAATTACTTATTTAATGGCTTTAAAAAATATTGTACTCCGCATTTCAGTTAAGCTTAAGATAATGTTTTTTTTGTTAATAATAGTAATCAATTGGCTTCATATTCTTATAGTTTTTCTTAAATTACACTAATTTAATAGTCATTAAAAGTAATTTAATAGTTATTTAATATTAATTAAAGTTAATTTTTTTTGATTTAAATATTACTTAGCTTTGATGATGTACATAGCCTTGATAAAACCTAGCTTAGGTTCAGAAACCTTAAACTTTGACCTGAGTTTAAGCTTCTGAATAGGCTCTCTAGACGAGCCTGGAAACAGGGCTTAGCCTAAAAATATGGGCATCATTAGTTATTACAGTAGTTGAATTAAATCATGCATACCACTCATATTATAACACAATGAAATGTGTACAATTCAGAGTCTGTCAAATTTATATCACAAGAACAACCTTAAAAATTTCTAAAAGTTACTGTATAACTGACACAATCTTAATCTTCAAATAAAAGAAGTGAAACTGTGCAGATATATTAAAATTTTAAAAAGATATTTGTATGATTTTAAGAGAAAGAAGTATTATTAGTGAAATTAACTGTTGAAAAATGAAAATACTCTGTTTTCTAAAATTTAATTATTGCTTTAATTTGTATATAAAATTTATTAACATTTTCATAATTTTATTGGTTTCTTAATAAATTAATAATTTGCTTATTGTAAACAAAGTTTTTATTTCTATGAAATAAATATTATTGCCTTTTGAATTATTAATCGTAGTGAAGCTCAGTTTTTGCAGTCTTGAGCTTATAAGCTAGAGCTTCAAACTCAGGCTATGAGTTAGAAGCTCGGATTGGATTTGGTCAAGAGTGGTATCAAATTACTCAGGTCGATGAGCTGAATCCAATGATGTATCACACATGGGGTTGGGGTGTCGGAAACCCCCTTAGCTCTAACTTCCCGGATCACTATTTACAGCAGTGATGAGCGCGAGATCTCGTCTCGTCTCGCGAGACAAATTAACAGGTGAGATTTTGCGACGAGACGAGACGTGTTTAAAAAAAATTTAAGTGGTCACCCTAGACACAACAGTATTTGATGAACCAATTTTTATATATTATATTATATTATTTTTAATTACAGAATAGTATAGAATTTTTCGAAACTATAATACAAAAAGTAATTTTTTTAACTGCATTGCCATGATTGATCCAACCAAATGAAAGGACATTTATAAAGAGAATTTTATTATCTTTCAAAATATGAACCCATTAGGTTGGATCAATTATGGCAATAAATTGAAAAAAAATTTTGAAATATTTTTTTCCCTGTAACTTTTTCATTTTATATATTACACAATTAATTTTTTTTTCTAAAAAAGAATAAAATTTATTTGATTTTTTGCAAAAAAGTTTTTTCAAAAATCTTTAGTGGTTTTGCTATAATTATTATTTGAATTTTCGACATTTGGTAATTTTTATGCAGACCCCCAACTATAATTGGCCAAAATGATAATTTAGAGTACTATTATTTTTGAATTCTTTATCACCTGGAAAAATTTCATGCAAATCGGTGACCTGGGGGCGGACCCCATTATGTTATGGAATCCTCCTTTCTAATTTTATTTTAGGAAATTATGACAAGCTATGAAAATTTTTTTATTTCCGAATGTTAAATAATGTATAAATCTTATCAACTCTATCAGATTGATTAGAGGTATTCACTGAAAAATATATTGCACTATAAGAATAAAATTGTACTTTAATTTTGAACTGAACAGCAATTATTTATAATCAGAGACTGACACCGATTGCCGCTCGTGCTAAGCTCAGCTCAGTTCACAGCTCAAGCGGTATTGCGATAGCGCACAGCTGCATAGCGATCGAAACGTCCAGATTAAGCACAATTATTGTGTTAATAATAATATCGTTGTGAAAACCAAAAAAAGTAAGAAATTTAAAATGTATTCTTTTAATTTTGTAAAATTCAATATTTTAAATATAATATAAATAATGTTAATGACCATATTTTAATCTTTAAAATAACTCATTTGCATATTTAATTAAATAATATAATTTTGACTTTAAGTTTTAAAAACTGTTATTTAGGTTTTTTAATAAGAAATTGTGGCGCATTAAATAATATTACTTCATTTAGATAAAAAGTAATTTTCGAAATTTTTTTATCAAAGTGTGAAGTAAGAAATTTTTGAGCTTCGATACCTTTGATTGATGCAAATATTTAAAGATATTTCATATTTATGTAAAACAAACAATTGAAAGCACTCAACTTATAAATACGCAATTATATATGAAAATAGGTGAAGCAACGATTTAATTTTATTTAATAAACAACTGCGATATAATGAGTTATGAGAAGAAGTCATTCTTTGGTTACGATAAGGCAAACAATTTTTCAAAACTATTTTTTTGGTAAGTAATTATGATTGAAAATAATTGAGCTTTTTAAATATTTTTTTTATTTAAATGGTGTTATTTCAGTATATATCTAATTAAAGCTATTTACAAATCAAAACAAATGTTTGGTGACCGAAGTGGTATTAAACCCAGTCTTTACCCGAAAACATGGCGGTCACTTTAACTGCTAGAACAAACTCCACATCAAAACTTGAATTTATTTAGTTCAATTTTTAATACTGTATTTTAGATCTATTTATGATTTATAATTAGAGTTGGAGAAATTATTAAATTTATTCTAAGGCAATAAATTTATTGAATTTTTCCAAAAATGCATAACTTTAGAAATCAGTTTAATCAAACTAGATTAAAAATAACTAATCAAAAGCATTAGGTACTCTTAAGTCTAGAATGTTACAGGGTGACAATTAATTGACTTTACCATTTTAAAATGTAATAACTCGAAAACGAATAAAGATATTTGAATGAAATTTTTTTCAAAAGAAAGAGGGATAATGGGAGATTTTTATGCACTAGATTGGATATAAAAGACATTTGTTTGAGGTGTATGATTTTAATTTAAATTAATGATTTCAATATCTCAGACATATGTGAGAATGCTTCTTATATCGAATGTATTCTATAAAAATCTTCTATCATTCTTCTTTATTTAAAAAAAAGTTTTATTCAAATATCTTTATTAATTTTCGAGTTATTACATTTTAAAATGGAAAGGTAATTATTTGCCTTTATGGATAAATTTTTAAATTGTATTTCAAATAATTACCATCTCCATTTTAAAATGTAATAACTCGAAAATTAATAAAGATATTTTAATGAAATTTTTTTTTAAGTTATTCAACAAAGTACTTCTAACTAAGTTTAGAACTAAGTTATTCATATTAAATATTGACTCATTATTAGTTGTTTTGGTTTTCCCAATTTTTATGTTTTGTATTCGGTTAATAAAAAATTTATTTGTATTCAATATATAAAGACATATGCTTTTCATTTTTAAGTTTTTCATAAGATTACTTTTTGCATTACATGCCTCATTTGTATTAATTGACGTTAAATTTGATGCATAATCGATAATAATGTCAAATAATATATTATTTTCAATTTCAATAATCGTAGTGTTATACAAATAAAATTCTGTGAAATATTTTTCCTTCAGGTAATTTTTAACTCAATAATTCGTTTGAGTTTTATATTTTCTGTGTCACCGTATGATATGACATCTTTTATACATTGATATGGAGTAAGTAATTCTTGTTTTGTACATTAATTAGTTATAATTAGTGCCAGTATTTATTTCGTTAAACAAATTAAACGAAATAAAACACAACAAATATAAACAAAAGAGAATTTCGTTTTATAAATGAAACGAAATAAAACATATTTCAGGCATAATTTTGTAAAATAATTTCGTCATTTCACACGTGTTTTGAATAGTGTTTATTTTTTTTATTTAAATGAATTCTTAACTAAAAAATGTTTAAAAAAAATATTGCTTTAAGTTATTTGAATTTTTCTTGTGGTAGTTGTGATGTCGAACAATCTTTTGGTAAACGTGACATTCAGACAACAAAAGCAATAAATGTATTAATATATATTCATTTTTAAACTATGACAAAGATATTCAAAATAATTTTATGTTATGTTAATTAAATAATAGTCAATATCTGTATTAACAAATATAACGAATTTTTGTGATCATTTATTAACGAATAAACAACAAATTGGTTAAACAATTTATAAAACCATATAAAACGTACGAAATAAATACCGGCACTGGTTATAATCGATATTTCAATCATAATCAGAGACTGAGCTGAGCCTAGGTTCAAAACCCAAAGCGTTAGTCTGAACCTGTAGTCTCGTAAAGACTCTCGAGCCAAACCTAGAGCCAAATTTCTTTTATGACCAAATGTAAATGTATTGAATAATCAAAAGTTAATAGCTTTTTATCCCTTAGAGATAACAAAAAATTCTTTCATATTATAAATCAGTATTAAAACACTCTTAGAAAAAAACTCTACAAAAAATTCTTAAAATTTTGATACATTTATTATTAAATTTTTTTGGCGGGAAAACGCGTTTTGAGGAAAAATTTTCTCAAAAAACCGAAGTGGTTTGACACCCCCCCCTTTGATTTTCAAGAAATCCTGAAATGAACCCCTCCCCAAGGGTTCGGAACTTGTGTATATATGATGTATATATTTTACTTAAAGGTATTCTTTTACGCTCTCTTTTTGTCTGTAATAAACAGAGAAACAAATAATATGTGAAAAATATCTTAAGTTAGAAAATAACGTTACAAACCGTTATTGTTTATGATAATTCATGAATCTTTTATGAATCAAATAATCAAATGAGTAATTTTAGATTAAGTAGCATTTTCCTAACTTTAAATACTAAAGTACAAAACTTATAAAACTACACAAAGCACTAAATAAGTAAATAAATTTTAAAAAACGTGTTTATTATAATTGTAGTCATTGGGTTATTTATTGATAAAAACTTCAAGAATTAATTTAAGGGTTTGTTTTACAATTTACAAGAAAAACTTTTTGTATTCCATCTTTGCATATATTTAGGTAATTCAGGGCCTGTTGTTACTCCGGTTACTGAATGGAAGGTAATAAAAATATAAATCATTTTAAACATATCTAATTTATTTATATTTTAAAAAATGAAAAGTTTGTATTTAATTTTTAATTACTATTTAGAGTTCTGACCAAATTGCCGAACTATTATATGAATATCACTTTAACCTGTTTTAATATCCTTGAAGAGCATATTTAACCCTTTTTATCTAAAATAAAAACTCTGCTTTTAATTAGTACCAGTTCAAACATTATTTATTTCTCGGTTTAATTAAATATAAATTTAAATATTGATTTAATTTTAATACAAATTTTATT
>JAQGAM010000394.1:0-13323 GCA_034697665.1 Nanhermannia comitalis
GATCAATAAGTCATTAGATTTGATTCGTTTCAATCATAACCTATTAAAGGATTCAATAATATTATGTTATAATTAATACAAGTATTAAAGTTATAGTTTGTTAAAAACCAAACTTTTATAAAATAGTATTTCAGCGAATTTATTACGATTTATGTCTCATTACAACACAGCTCGCAATTAATTAATTCATATTTTAAAGTAACACAAACCACAGTTTTAGTCAATTTATAGTTTTCTATTCATTTCATTGTAATTCACGTTTAAGGAAAAACTGGTATTTCTTTAAAACTTTTTTTAGTCGAAAATACAGAAAAATATTAAGATTTGAAATAAAAAACGTTTGCATTCCATTCAATTATATGTATTAATAGTTTTTTATATTAATTTAGAACTCTTTCAAATAGAGTAACAATTGTTTTAATCTCAAGATTATATAAAATCATTAAGAGTTTGATAATTATGCAAAACAATCATTTTTTAAATAGAGTTCAGTTTACAAAACAATTAAATATAATTTATATCATATGATAAAGTGATTGATGTCTTACATGAATCCTTCTGTGATGTACTGTCAGGTGTTTGTGGCTGTTGTTGTGGCTGTTGTTGTGGTTGTTGTTGTTGTTGTGCTAATAGTTTATTACCATTTAATGATAACATGAATTGAAACAAACAAAACAATAAAACTAAGAAGAAATTGATGCAAAACATGACTGAAATAATTAATTAGAATAGCAATATATGGATAACTATTAGTATTGTTATTATTTTTTTGTTGATTTACGTAATTCTTATAAATTTAATAGTAATCATAGCTATGAATAGCAAAAGTCTGTTTGTATTGAAGTTCAAACACTTGACAGAAATATTAAACTATATTTTCGATAATAAATAACTTTTTCAACACTTTTTCCATTGACTAAAAAGTCCCAAAATTCACAAATAATGTAAACTTTATTTTTTGACATTAAGTTTAAAACAAAAACAGTTTTAACTTTCAATTAAATACTTGAAAACTTGTGCTAAAAATGAATTGAAAAATAAATAAATAAATAAAATAATCACTTAATATAGAAAAAGATTAAATAATAATAAGAAGACATTTAACTATTAAGTATTGATATCGTGTGATAAGACTTATAATGACAAACACGACAAACACCGGCCATATTATAATATACAGTATTTTGTACTCAAACCAAATCACTATTTCTTATGCGGTTTCAAATGCTATCAAATTAAAAATTGCATTGAATTTGTGTGACTGTTGTGTAATCCGTTTCTTCACTCAATCGCTCAAAAGCTATTGATATTTCGCTCATATATTACGCCAAATATTAAGTGTTGTTAAAAAATCTGAGGAAAAGTCAAGGACTCGGTGTTTAATACATATTACTGTACAAACATATGATATGTGTTAATGTTTTTGTTTATATTAATGGGCTTTAAACATATGACGCCGTTATTGTTGACTTATTAAAGAGCAGTCGTTACCACGCAATAGACATCTGACACGTGTTTCAATCTGTTTGATAGCAACTGATTGAGTGCCTAAACAGTCATTATTAACATTCATTCAAAATAAATAATTAATTAAATTATTCACAAAAATAGTCTGTTATCAAAAAATTCTCTTAAATATATTTAAATCTTAAGATTGGAATACAATGAACGGTAATTCATATTTTTGAGTGAAATAATAACTTTAGATGATATGTAGTTTTTAAGCAAAATATTTTTGCCTATTTCTTAATATAATTGATTAAATGTCTTTTTGACGCGTAAATAAATATTGATTTCATATTTGCTTTTTTTAATTTACACTAAAATTGTATGAATGCGTAAATGAGTCCATATATTAATTACTTTATCAGTTCATATTGTATTACATGAAAAAACTAACTTAAATGTCAATAATTTACAAATTTTATTATTAATCTAAAAACACTTTAAATAATTAGCATTAAGTAATATATATATATGATATAAATTAACAAAAATCTATTTTTTTTCTTCAAAAAACAGTTTTAAAAATTTTAAGAAATTGTTGACTATATTAAGGGTTCAATTGATTTGATATTAATTTAAAAATGTTTTAAAAATCAAATATTTATTAATTTTGAAATGAGGAGACAGTAACACAATATACCCATGACTTGGAGGTATAATAAACCCCCCATTGAATGTCCCCCACTCCTAAAATTTAGAGAATCTCAAAAATCTCAAAGGATCTATTTTAAACCCCCCCTTCAAATGGATCTATTTGAAACCTCCCTTCAAATGAACAATTCCACAAAACAGTTCTGTCTATGATGTATGGCCTCAGGTTTGTTATTTAGTTCTTCATTTTCATGAATAAAGGTTTTAAAGTGAAAAATAACAAGTTTGGGAAATACCCCCAACTATACCACCCCCGCCTTAGGCCAACATTTAGGCAAATATTCCCTCTGATGGTGAACCTGCACGTGCTGTTGAAAATAAACCGAAAAGAAATGCAAACTTTAAACAATTTTAACTTTTAATTTTGTTGATTTTCTTATTTGCAGATAATCGTCACGAGAAGGCATGGAATGATCCGCCACTCTTCTCATTGGATCAAATGTCGAGAACTAGTAATTCCATACCAATTAATAAGAGACATCGTTATCCGCAACAGACAACTAATGCGCCCACAAATCAGCAGTTAATCAACACTTATATGGAGACTAATCAGCCATTAGTTCCACAACAAATACAACCGAATACTCAGTTAAATCATTTTCAAAATGATGTAAATCACGAAGTTTTTGACATAAATAACTTTATAATAACAATAAATGCAATGATTGGCTCTATTAGTCATTTGCCTCAAGAACTTATATTCAAATGGAATAACATTCAGAATAGTCTTTATAGCATTCAATTTGAAAATCAAACGCGAATTAACTTTTTGTCATTATTGAGAGGTATTCTTTCATAGATTCTTATGATAAACAATTCGTAAACTTTCTTAAATATTTTGAAATGACGTTTAATTTTAAAATTATTATAACTATCTTTCATTTTTTTTATAAAGCGATTCAAAGTCATGACTATAATAGCGGTCGTCTATATTCTGGTAATTTGACTCATGATAGCAATGAATTGGTTCGCACAACTGCTCTCATTTTAAGTGAAATGTTAAGATATATTCAATAATTATTATTATTGTAAGTTATAAGTTATAACTCTTTTCATAAACATTCAATTATTATTAAATGCTTTCAATGTAAGCAAATGTTAGATGCAATTGAAGTTAGAAATCTTTTTTATTAAGTATCAAATTCAAAATAATTACAAACATTACAAAATATTAGAAATATTAATATTATTTGTGAATTTACAGTAGAAAGCATTGTATTATAATATAATTAAACATTGAAAAACATAAACAAAACTACAATTTATTTATTGAGTACATGACTGTCAGTAGTGTTCTTTTTTCCAACCCCTGAGACCGGTTCCTCTGAATCCTTTAGTTTTTGTCAAACCTGTATATCTCTTGACTTTTTCGTTCAAATCTGACGGTTCTCTTGGAGAAGAGATGATCGCATCAATACTCATGGGGTCGTCAAAGTCTTGACTTTTAACAGTTTTCTTAATATTATTGATTTGTGTTTCGATACTTTGTTTAATGCGATTGTTTTCCTCCTTAAGAGCGGTCGCGTTATTGATCTGAAGCTCAATATTACGCAAAGCATTATCACAATTACGACACCACTCGCTCAGAACATGAGTCATTGTCTTGAGGTCTTCGTCTTTGGTGACATCTCTGGAAATGGTGTAATCGATCTCAAGCCGATTGTTCTTCTGATCCATCTTTCCCTTCACGACATTGGCATAAATCACTTCAATGATAAGGTCTTCCAATTCTCTCAAGTTCTTCAAATCCAACTCATTGAGTAAGAGCTGGTATGGGATGTGTTTGAGTTTTGTGGCCAACGAAACAATAGTCAAATGTCTTAATTTTTTTATCATGTTTGGACTCAATTCAGGCAATTCTTGACGATTGGCCACAAAGTCCTGATAAGTGCCGAACGCAAACACTTTCAATAACTTGTAATACGACTGATAATCGCAATTATTTTCCAATTCTTTAATGTTCTGCATATCCAAGAGTTCCCCAAAAACATAAAGAGCTGGCGATTCGAGCACTTCTTTAATGAGTTGAGCGGCTGCACTACCTTTGGCTGATTTGCTTAATATTAAGAACTGTTCCAACGCCGCAGAACTGGCTGTTCTCTCACTTTCACTGTCTGTCACTTCCATTACTCTAATGTTTATCAACAATAATATCATTAATTATAGACTATTATAAGATAAAGTTTATCACAGTTTGTAATATACAATAAATTATAGTATTAATTAAGTATAACATACTATACTGTACTACAGGTATACTTAACTTAAAGCAATCAAAACTATTGTAAAACTTGACGAAAAGGAAGCAAAAGTGTGCATAAAATGGTTGAGTTGTATCGCACGGTATATACTCATTAATATAGAATTAAATGCATTGAACACAACACAACACAACACAACACAACACAATAATAGTTAATATTATATCATATCATATAATAAGTGACCGTTCATTTGTGCCACTAATGGAGGACTCACTCCAAAGTGTCTACACTTCTATGTATACATGAATTTGGTCTGAAATGAAGTTTATCTCTATCTATATGTTAATCTATTTTAATATTAAGGTTCATATTAAGGTTTAGCTAAAGTTGAATGTATCACAAATCAAAATTCTATTTTAATTAATTGTAAATATATTTAAAATAAATGAATATTGCAATTCATACCTCATTTAGACTCTTATTAATAGTAAATAATTATTGAAATGTAATAATTATTGTAGTTCTGGATTCGCATAATTGGTTCATTGGTTTGGCAATAGTTTACAGTATAAACACATTTGATGTGATGGTCAGTTGTGTAAGAGTTATGTAAGAGTTGTGTCTGTTGTGTGTCTTCTGTCAGCTGTGGTCTGTCTGTGACTGATTCGCGCTCTAAATGTGTTCATAATATGACAATAGATGTCAGAGTTGTGTCCCATAAGTCGTAACACAAATGCTATTATTTTTGTAAACCATTTAAACACATATTTATAACGTCATCAAATTTTGGAGAAATGATTACTTAATTGAGATTTAATTGTAAACAAACACTTAAACACTTAACTTATATAATGATTAAATGCAAAAATATTATTAATAATTATATTGATTAACAAATAAATGGTGTAATCGATGGCCAGCAGTGATGTTGAGGTTCTGTTCAAGAAAGGAAAGCGAACTTCAGCTGCTTTTATACATTCGGAATGTCTTCAGTTTATTAATTCATCGAAAAGTGAACTCAAAATGTTGTCCCAAATGAGTGACGTTCTGTTCGATGTGAGGAAATCGATCGCAGACTGGGATACCATTGATTGGATCAAATGGATTGTATCCGCCGGACAAACACCTGACGAGTTCACACAGAATGGTATTCATATGTCAATTGAGTGATCATTTCTTTTGGTTATTTATTAGTCTTTTACCTAAATCTAAATTTTGTGTCAATTTATCTGAATTGCAATTAATTACATATGAATTGACTGAATATAACCCATATTTTGAGTGTTAATACAGTTTTATTTTTGAACTTATTTTAATACTTTATTTATATTAATATCACTTTAATGACTGTTTAATATATGTTTCCTTTAATGGTTTGATTGGGTTTTAATTTTGATCTAATATTTAATCCAATATTTAATCCTTTAATTATTTAGTGATTGAATACATTGAATAACTGTATCCATTATTTACTAATAAACAGTTTATTATTGATATAAAAAATGTTTTTGTTTTACATAAATGTGCGAACAGTGAAGCGTTACGACAATGCGACCAAATGTGGTCTGGTGTGGACCGCAAACTTCGTTGCCTACCGCTGTCGTACGTGTGGAATATCTCCCTGTATGTCATTGTGTGCCGAGTGCTTCAAGAAAGGCAATCATGAAGGACATGACTTTAATATGTTTCGAAGTCAAGCGGGCGGTGCCTGTGATTGTGGAGACGATAGTGTTATGAAGGTATCAATTCATACAATACAATCACAACTATTTATGTAATTCTAATACAAAACTAACATTTAATCATCTATAGGAACAGGGATTTTGTGTACATCACGGCAGTAAAGCTCAGTCTGATATACCTATTGCACCACCAGATCTGTTATGTGTTGCCAGAGCTATAATGCCCAGAATTATCCACCGATTGATTGTACACTTGCGTAAGAATAATATCGACGGTAAGGATAAGAAGTCTATGAGTTTTACTTTTGAGAAATAAGTAATTACTGCTTTGGTTTGAGTTGCGATTATGCGGACACTAAATATAGATTTATATGTTTTGATTTTAATTAAAAGTTTTACCTCACGCTTACTTAAAAATACAGATTATCTGCTATATTAAAATACAACATCTGTTAAAAGGTGTCTATATTTCTGAATTGCATAACTCAATCGTATCCGAAGTTTCTAAAAGTTATTTTAAAGTGATATAAAAGACTAGTTTTGTTAAACACTTAGACTCAAAGACCCGTTTGATTACTAACCTTGAAATACTCCCACATTCTTTGATTTCACTTCAATTCTTTTATTGAATTAATTAGTGTTTTATATTAATACATAATTTTTATACTTTTCCAATAGCTATTGAAGAAGCAGATGTTTATATCAAGGATTTGTTACTAAAAATGACAGAAATGGGCGCAGCCATGAGAACCATATTAAGTGATACGTTAACTAATCCTAATTCATATTCTAGTCTTGCAAATGGTATGACTATTGAAATTACCTGTAATTACATAAAAACTTGGGATTAATTTCTTTAGTAGTTTTACTCATTTATTTCATTTAACTTTTTTTGACCTTTTTATACAGTTTTTACAGTTTTAATGTGTTTTCAAATTTTAAAAAAATGAAAACTTAAGTAATTTTGAATACAATTCAATTCATGCATAATATAGTTAATAAGTCTTTAAATTTATTAAAAGCAGTTAAACTTAATTTTGAACAAACAAATAGACCCGCAGCATAGCCAGCAAATGTTAACTTTGTTTTGATGCAATATAAATAATATCGAATGATTTAATTGTAATATGTTTTTGAAACTTATTTTATAAAGCCTGCGATAGTAAAGATTTAGAAATAGCTGATGTGATCCGTGAAAGAATTGATAATTACATACGAGCCAAGCGCGCAATGCCTCACTTCAAAATACCTGTTGATTCTGACGAATTCAGATTAGTTTCAGGTAATTATGCACTCAATAAATACTGAATACCTGTATATTGTTTTTTGGTGAACATAAAAGTTAATTTGATTATTATTAAACAGATATCGTTTCGTTTCAAAATGAATTAATACATAATAGTTTTCTCGAAGAATTGTTATTTTGGACTATAGTTTATGAATTTCCACAAAAATTGGTTTGTTTTTTATTAAATATGTTACCCGATGAGAAATATAAGGTATTTATGTTTAATTCATATTTTCTATTCAGTCAATAATAATATTTTGTCATATTTAGGAAGCATTTGCCGAGACTTTTGTATACCATTACAGTCGTATAAGTATTATGTTATGCCAATCGAGAAGTAATGACAGAAATTCTCGCTCTAAGGACAACATTCATGAAATACTTTCTAATTGTGTGGTTCACGTTAGCGTTCAATTGTTCAGTAATGAAGAATTAGCCGCAAAATTATGTGAAAAAACTCGATTACTTTATGTGATTGTTATCAGTTTGAAATATCCAATAGAAGGCTGTGCTGATGAAGACGGCATTTCTGGTATATTGATGTCTAACCCAATGCAAGACCCAAAGAAAAATGCACACAATGTTGTGCGATGTGATCATCAAATTCTTAAAGAGCACTGGTATTGGCCTATTGTTAGTGATCTTAATAATGTATTAACTCATAAACCTGTGGCTCAAATGTTTATGAATGACTGCGCTCTTCTTGACTTTTGGCTCGAATTAATTATGGCTTTTCAGGGAATGAATTTAAATCAGAGAGAATTGAGTGAACACATAGAGTATGAAAATAATGCTTATTATTCCGCATTTTCAGCTGAACTTGAGATTTGTGCGACTCCTATGTGGACATTGATCTGCCATTTGAAAGATTCTGATTCTGCAGAACAGTCCATCCAAATAATAAAACATGTGATGCATTGGTTGGAGACATGGTTTGAATTGATAGCTTTCGAAAAGGACGATATACCGAATCCCATGCAATCAACTTTTCATATCCCACTTCATAGATATTTTTCAGTGTTTGTTCAGCACTCGGTTTGCGTTCAAAATGTTTCTTTAAGTGAGATTTTGCCTTCTGATGACGTTCTTAAACAACTATTAGCTCATCCGTTGCAGACTTTAGTTTCTTTTTATGAAATTCTCTGTGGACTTTGGGTCAGAACAAATTTATCCTTTAAATAATTAGATTTTAAATTAAAATGCATTCTATTTTTACTTTTTAAAGGTAAGAAACGGTTTGCAAATCAAAGGTCAAGCGATGACATACATTCAGTGCCATTTCTGCAATTCAATGATAGACTCAGATTTGTTTCTTATCCAACAAGTGGCCACTCATGTAGACTCTGATTGGTTTATTCAAACTGTGTTCGAAAGGTTCACTTTTTTACTCTTATTTGCATTAAATTAAACATTTAAAATGTTAATAAAATTCTTTTTCTAATAGATTTCATGTTTGGGACTGTCTATCGCTGGCATACAATGATATCAGTCTTTATAAAGGATTCTTAGAATCAGATCAGATAATGCCTATGCTCGAGGCAGCGCTCACTCATATCGCAACTCTTCTATCAGTTCATAACAATTTAGGAATGACTGAAGAACAGGTGACGCGCAAAGAAATGGTAGCTTTACTAGCGATGGGGGACAAGACTCATTCCCGACTGATGAGTGATTTGCCAGAAAAATGTGGTACTCAGGCCTCACAAAATACTTATTTCGAATTAACTCTCAGTAAAATCGCTGAATTTAAATCACCAAATGTTGAATCGGGCGGCAGTTTAGGTACCATTTGAATGCGTTTGAGAACTAATCCAAAACTAATTTTAATGTTTAATTAAAAATGCAGTTGAGGGACAATTCTATCCAAAAGCTGAAATCTGGGCCAATGAATACGATCCCATACATGTCTTACTCAGAGCTGTTCACAGAAGAGATTATCAGTCATCGATGGATAGATTCGCACATTTGTAATGCAGAACTGAAATAACAATATATACATTATTTTGATTAAAACTGTTGTTTTTATTATTAGTGCCCGACAAAGCGGAAAGTTTAAGTCCACTTCTCAGCCGTGGCCTCCATTTCATATCCCACCACCTGTTGATAGTAACAAATTTGTTGACCCCAGAAAATTATTGCACAGCAAAGTATTGCACGGAATTATATTTTCAATACTATATAAAGTTAGTCACGAAAAATCTCTATTAATTTAAAATATATTTTTCAATTAATAGTTCGTATTTTGTCACTTACAGGCTGTTTATTTTCACGAAATTCCTGATCAAATCCTAGCGTTAACAATATATTTAATAGATATGGCGATTAGATTTCCGTCTCCTGTTTCTAATATGGATCCATCGGTCTGTCCTGTGCCTAATGAAGTGAATGATCTGAATTTCAGTGAATGGTTTCCATCGAATTGGATTATGTCTAGTCTCATAACTCCAGTCAAAAACGTAAAACTGCCCGAAAGGCGTCCATCACTTGACGGAGCTGTTGAAGAGATGGAAGTCGATGAAGAATCATCTGATACTCATGAAGATGATGACGAATATATGAGTGATGAAGACGAACAGCCCTATGAAGTGCACAGTCCGGCCACGAGTGAAGCCGGAGAAGGAAGGAGTTTAGAATCGTCGATACAAAGACCTCAATTGCCGAGTGTCACAGTTCCGCTCGCATTACTTCCTCCGCCAAATACCAGCACTACTCCTGAGAGAGCATTAGTTCCTCTATCATTAGAGAATAGACAAATTGAATCCACTAATGGTAACAATAGCTTAACTCAAGTCAATACTATCTCTACTTCTCTGTCATCAAACTCTCAATTGAATCAAAGTTATTCGATGTCAACTTCAAGACCACCGCTGCCCAGTAGTCAAAGTGATAGTATAGTCACTACTTCAGCAAATAATGATGAGATGTCAGTCATCGCCTCATCGATAGGTCCCGCAAGACTGCGCTCTCGTAATCATAGGTTAAGACCTGTTCGACCTAATGATCAAAGAGTATTACTTAGCAATAGAAGACGACACGGAAGAGTCTTTGAATCTGACAGTCAAACCACTCAAATGGAATGCAGTTCTACACAAGCGAATCGTCCAAATCAACCACATTTGGTTGTTAGTGAACTAATGAAAGCACTTCCGCCTTCTTCGGGACATTTGCTTCCGATAAATGAAACTATTATTTCATTGTTACTGAGACTTCACTCTAAATTGAGTGGAAGTCCAGATTCATATAAACCAACAAAAACAGATCAGTTAAATGAAAGCCGTATCGGTGACGGACCCTTTTTTATTGAACAATTACTCAATCAATTCATTCAATTAAATATTAGTGGAGAAGAAATAATTAATGAACTCAGAAACAAAATATGGGTTCAGCAGACATCTAATGCACAGAATTCAGGAAATTCTTCGCCTAAAAGTGAGGAAATGGATCGCGAAGAGCGCCGACGAAGAGCTAAAGAAAGACAACAGAAACTTATGGAAGAATTTGCTTCTAAACAAAAAGCATTTATGAAGAACTTGGAGGCGGAGATCAATTCTAATCTATCAGATTATAATTCTTCTCAAACCAAATCATCTTCAGACTCGAGTCCTTTTCTATTGCTATCTAAAGAATATGAATGTGTGATATGTGGACAAAGCGGTCCCACAACTAATGAGAAATTGTTCGGACAGGTAGTGCTCTTACAGTCGACCAGTGTTTTGGGTCATTCGACAGTTGATAACAACAGTAAACCATTAAAAATAGCCAATTCTGAAGAAGAAGTGATGAGTTTGCAGCACATGAACACGTTTGCGAAGTTTATGGAGGAAAGAATCGATGAGTTCGACAGATATTTCGATCGAAACTCATGGCTTAACTCATTCAATATTGGATGGGTTGGAGGCGTTCACGTCCAGTCTTGTGGCCATTATCTGCATATTGATTGCCATAAGTCATACATGCAATCACTTCGTGGCGCACAACAGGTTCAAAATAGGTTTGGTATTGAACAGGGAGAGTACTCATGTCCCTTATGTCGACAATTGGCTAATTCTGTTCTACCAATTAATCCAAGTATGGGTGAAATCGGAGCTATTGTTAAGTGTCGTCCAAATGATATGACTGCTGTCGCACATGAAATATTTGATCTCTTGTCCAACGTATCACATCCTGATTCAGAATTTCTCAAATTGTTAGGAAACGCAATCGAAGACTTAACTCGAGCAACGGGTCCTCAGTTCAGGAATATTAGAGTTACGCCCAGTCCTCAAAGTTTATTTTTATTCTTATGTTCCATAACAAGAACTAATTTAGAATCTGATTTACTTATCAAAAGAAGTAAAAGCATTCCCTGTGGCGCCAAAAAGTCATGTTTTGGTGAGTTTTAGAAAAGATTTATTTATTATAAATTTTGTTGTCTATGATTTACTGGTTTTTTTTAAAATTCAGTGCCTTTGTTTCATGTGTTGGCATTAAATGCTAAAGTGGTTATATCTGCTCCTTATGACAATTTGTGGTCTCAATTAACTGGTTTGACATTAGAAGACCAGAATCTAAGTTTGACTACAATAGAAAAAGAAGTTCCCCTATTTCTTAAAGATGTTTCAGCTCTTTTAATACAAATTTTTTATGCTTTACCACTAAATGTGGATAAAGGTTTGATTTATTTATTTTATGACAAATTTTTAATTACTTGGATTTTATGATTAATAATGAATTATAATTTTATAGCCTATTTCACAACAGTAGTCCAGACATTATTTAATCTAAATTTGATTCAAGCGTTGGCACAAATATCTTGTCTGATGACTGAAACCCAACGAATGCATCTGAAAGAGCTTTCATTGAAAAGTGCCAATGATTTTAATGATTTAAAATTATTAACCGGTTTTATAATTGACACTTTAGAACACAGTTCTTTATATGTTAATCTCGATGATGACGATTGCTTTTCTGTAAGATTTCAAATCATTTACATTTAATATAAATTAATTTTTTTTAATTTGAAAGCAAAATAAATTTTGGACAACTTCTGAACTAAGAGAAGGCGTAATCAACATATGTCTTCCATTTTTGCGAGTGGCGGCAATGCTTGGACATCATCTTTATTCTGAACCATTTCCCACATTAGTTGAAGACATTAACCAAGAATTTGATATTTTAACTCAATATTTATGTTTGGGTTCACAATCGCTCAATAATACAAATATTATTGATAGGAATTCAATTATTAATTCATTGAACTGGACGTGTGAACAACCGAAACAATTAATTCAAACCTGGAGTCAAGAATATATTAGCTTTGCTTCAAAATCATTAATAGCAGCGCAGGTATGAATCTGTTAATTATTTTCATTATAAATCTTTAAAATCTAATTCCATTCTTATTATTACAAAATTAGAAGCTTTTATGCAATTCTCCAATGATTTGGAAAAGACCTTCTCTTCTAAGGTTACCACCAGTTTATGATCAATTATTTATGTTTTACCATCAAAGACAGTGTAGAGTATGCGTAAAAGTACCAAAAGATCCATCAATTTGTCTGATTTGTGGCGCTTTAGTTTGTATGAGAGAAAGTTGTTGTCGAACTGAATCAGGTTTCGAAGCCGTAGCTGTGAGTTATATATTATAATTGTATAAAACTTTATTTAATATAATTTTTAAAATCGATAGCATTCTAATACATGCGGTGCCGGGACTGCAATCTATTTGGGATGTAATTCATCGACAGTTATTGTGATCAGAGGAAAGCGCGCCTGTGTTTGGGGTTCTGTTTATTTGGATGGATTCGGAGAAGAAGACAAAGACCTCAAGTATTTATTATTTAAACAAAAGATTTGGTATTTTTCTAAATTTACTCATATTTACAGACGCGGTAAACCTCTTTACTTAAGTGATGAAAGATATTGGCTTTTAGAGCAGCAGTGGTTGACTCATAGTTTCGAACACACAAACAAGCGATGGGTCTATCATAAGGACACACTTTGATAGCTGTAT
>JAQGAM010000395.1:0-13319 GCA_034697665.1 Nanhermannia comitalis
CACACACACACACACACACACACACACACACACACCTCTGTCTCTCTCCGCATTTCGTTCCCAATTATTTCTCTCCACTAATACAGAAGTTGCTCTCACTTTCACTTTTGATATGTGACAGTTATTAAAAGGCTATATATCAATAGCCGAACTTATAGAACATACATCACAGACATACGTCTGATCGAGTCATATGCAGTCATATGCAATACCCATCAGTGAGAAGGGAAGCTAATTGTTACCACATTTACTCCCTTCCATATAATAACGTAATCATTAATGATGCATACGTTATATCAATATATTGTTAGTAGTGTTCGATAGGCTTTTTCAATATGAAATGATAGACACTCTTTTTGGTCGTAAGTGGAAAAGTATTACATTTCAGATACTCATAATAATAGCGTTAATGCCTTTAGTGGCTATAATACAGTTTCATCATTTACTGCCTCGCTTTATGTGACATTTTGATCTGATAAATACAATAAGATTGATCGGCTTTCTATTACATCTAAAGATAATACAGTACACAGTAAGCAAGTTATACGCTATTCTGTATTTGATGTCAGGTTCTAGTGGTTTCTCTAGAGTAATGCTAATTAATGTATTCGTGATGTGTTGCCCTATGAAAGGATACTTTCGTGCAATACTAAAACATGCGACAGGTAATGGAAAGATAAAGTCAATGTCCAGCCATTCATTGCGCTTTAATTTGAATAATTAGTTTTATTTATTTTATTAAAAGCTTGTTATATAAATTGCTATTTTTTAGAATTTCATTTGCATACATAAAAAGGTGGAATACAATATAACACAATATGGCAAGAGATCAGTGAAGATTCAAATAAATTTAAGAGTTTGAGTAAATACTATTGAGCTGTGCACAGAAAAAATAATGGATAAGTGATAGATGAGATGTAGTTGAATGTCATTTTATAGCAATACAAGACTAGTAGTAATAGAGTAATACTTTGTAGCAATTCAAAGAATGTCCAAATCAACACTACAATGCGATGCATTATCCGGCTTTTTGTTTGACTAGCATTAGGTAAAAAGAGGTGAGAATGTGAGAAACGCGCATTTTGCTTGTTATTCGTCTTTTACTACTACTACCACTAGTGAGCAGCAAATGTTAGAAGTAGTTTCGACGACGACATTCAACACATGTCGACAGTTCTCAAAAATTACCTCTAAACATAGGAGGGAAAAAACAAGTGAGAATATTAGCGAGAGAGAGATGCCCTAACCTATAGTGAAAATCCATGTTAAGCCTGAAACCCACGAGAGCAGGGCTTGGATATGAGACAACATGTCCAAGTGAGAATGAGAACACGAAAAGTACATTAAGGCTACGAACGTATTTCCAAATACTGGGGGAAACACTTGCAATGCTTTATATATACACTGGTAGCGAATTTTCAGAAAGCTGTGCAATTTGCAGACTGGAGAAAACGAGCACAAACTCAAGTGCCGTATTGTAAATGCTCTTTCGCTTACAGTGATTTTAGGCAACAACTTGTGCCGACTTTGTTTACTTACAAAACTCTCGAAAGACCTTCGAGGCTAATCACTACCAATACATCGAGTGTAGGCTTACTATTCAAATATCTTATTCTTATTTTTACTCTAACTTATGATCACATCGTTTTAATGAGCTATCATTTCAGGTTAACACATATTTTAGTTATTTTATTATTAATTTACATTTCTGTGATTCCCTTAAAGTTGTCAATAAATAGATTTCTGATCTATTTTAGACCATTGAGATCTCTGAAATCGAATGTCTCTTGTGATGGATTGAAGAACATAGAGTCCATGAGTTATATAAGAATGTTGTGATTCGCAAATTAGCTTAATATACTTGATGAGGTATGTTAAAAAGGTCTCTCTTTCTCCCTCTCCTGCATTCTTACTCTAGAATTCTCAATGGATTTGCGCAAAAACTTGCGTAAGTATTGAATGGTTCATAGAATGATTGAGAGCTGTGCAGCTATAAAAAGGTGCACCAATGCGAGTATTGTCGCACATATCAATGTAGTCTACCATTATTGACATGCCATCACTTTAATCTCGTCTCATTTTTTTGTAAGTGTTCTCTTTTTCGTATATGTTTAACGATAAAGTGATGAAGTGATGAAGTAATGAAGTAGTGATGAAGTCAGGTGGGAGAGAATGAGAGAATGACACTGCAGTGAGAGTAGTAGAGACACAACTAGAGAGAAGTAGATGGCAAATATTGAAGCGATGCACTTATCCAGTGATGTGTAGGCTAACTAATAGGTCACAAATGCCACCTTATAAATGGAATGCGACCACTGGGAAGTAAAATGCATTTCTCTGCTGTCATTCTAAGCCCAATGAAAGATAAATATATTCGCTAAAAAGTTTTTACGCTTAGGCACTCATACAAAAGTTTGCTTAAGCGAAAAGCTATCCTTTTTTGATGCCATCTCAGCCTAAAGGCATAAGTGGATAAAATCTTTGTGCTGACTATTGCTGACTATTTGGCTTTTGCAGATACAATAAAATGCTTTAATACTTTGCACACAAACACTTTTCGCCTTCATATGAGTAGTTCATGCTTCATAAGCTTAATCAAAATTTAGCGGTTTCCCTCATTCATTCCCCTTTAATGGATTTGGGCGGAGATTATCGTTCAAAAGCACTCTCAAGTCGCGTGGCGTAAGGCATCCGCGACTATACTAAAATCAATAGAAGAAAAGCATATATTTCTCACCAAAAACACATCAATGGCTAACTTCCCATCAATTTTATTCCCATTCAGTCATTCATGTATTCCTATTATTCTTTGGACTTGTAATCATTTTGGCGAATATGTATCTAAAGTAATCAAATATATTAAGCAACTTATGTTCTGAAATAACAGATGAATCATTCTGTTAACATATCATGAATTATAGACTTCACATATTCATTAACTAAGTATTAGTATTGAGATCTCATAATAAAATACATAAAGATTTATCAATTCAGGATCTGAACCAAAATTACTTTATTTCTGTTATACTCAAAGCCATCAATTAATTCAACTTTTCGTATCATAT
This sequence comes from Nanhermannia comitalis, assembly GCA_034697665.1. Classification (NCBI taxonomy): domain Eukaryota; kingdom Metazoa; phylum Arthropoda; class Arachnida; order Sarcoptiformes; family Nanhermanniidae; genus Nanhermannia; species Nanhermannia comitalis. The sequence goes on from JAQGAM010000395.1 coordinate 3,066, forward strand.
TTAAGTACTGTTTTCTATGGCAGTTAAAAAGTGTATAAGAGAAAAAATTAATATTTAACAGGGATTTACACTAATACAGAAATATAACAATATTTTATAAGTTGTTCAAAACATTCATAGTGTTTAGATTTTTAGAATACATAACTCTATTTTTTGTTTTATTAAACCCTTGACTGTTAAATAGAGCGTCCGGTACCGGAAGAATATCACAAGAGCCCGGAATTTCAAATATAAAAAATATTTTTGCGGGTAAAAAACAATGTCCTAAACTCTAGTATGCAAACGAATCACATAAATAGATCTATTTTGGCATATTTTGAATGATTTGTAAACTATGTTGCAGTTTATGTAAACTCAAAAGTCGTAGGGTTTTCGGCGATTTTCTTTCTGCAAAGCAATCAATGTATGAAACAAAGACATTTTATAAGGGGTTTTACTTTTAAACCATAGAAAAAGGGGTAAAATGTATTTGTTTCAAATAATCAATACTTTGCAAGAAGAAAAAGCGTCTAAATCCGTACGACTCTATAGTTTGTAAATGTATTTTTGATTACAAATGTGAGAGACATGCATTTTTTCAATTCCCGGTTTATGTTATGATTAAATTAAAATTAAAATATTATACTAAACAAACAAAAATATCGACATTAATACAATTCTGTGATTTGTCCAAACGTCCCAACACTTTGAGATAATGAAAAGTTATGTTCACTTTTAATTTTTTCAAGTTTTATAAAAAAACAAGGATTAAATTAATTGTCAACTGAAAGTCATGATTGTTATTAGTAATAACTTATTACTCAAAAGACTATGAATATAAAAGTTATACTGATATTTAAATAATCAACAAAAAGTTTATTTTGACTTATATAAAAAATCAATGCAAACATAATCAGTTGTCATTCTCTTTAGAAGTAATGAAAACACAACTGTATAGTCGTCTACTTAAATATAAGTTAAATAATTTATTATTAGTGGAGATGTTTTACTTTTGTTTAATTTACTCATAAAACTTTTCTTTATAATTGAATTTGAATGAAAACATTGTCATTTAATTGTAAAGATATTTATAATTTGCAAAAGTACTCAAACACTTATCTCTCCGCATATTTAACTGAATTAGAATACAAGAGAATACATGCATCGCATCCATTGATGATTTTCACAAAACTCTTAAATTATGTATTAAATAAGGGTAAAAACTTTTATTACACAAATTAATGTTATTAACTCAACCGGAAATGTTCTTTTCTGTCCGAGAGATTTTTGCAAAAGCCTAAACGAAAAATTAAATTTAAATAAGAAAAAACATCTATTATCTTTAAAAGGGCAAATGGGCCCTAATAATTTTGCATTAGGAATTTAAATTTGAGAATTTTTCCATTAAATTCAATGGTTATTTTTGTATCAAAGTATAAATAAAAACAGAAATGAATAACAGGAAATTACAACTGAATAATATTTAAAATAATGACAGAATCACAGTTTTAAAAGAAACATTTAAATATATGTAAAAATAATATTACGTTTGTTTATCAGTGCAAAAAAATTACTGTAATTATAAAATTAACGAAATGAACGCATTATTAGAGTTTGATAAATATAATATCAACCAATGTATATTAATAATGCCAAATTATGATTGCTCATTTGCTCCTATAATTTTTAGTTTATGTTTGAGCGAAAATCTCTCGAACACAAGAGTTCATTCCCGGTTCAGCTCAATATATATGAGTCTGTCAGCTAGACATACAATATTGAAGGCAATTGATATTTTTACATACAAAACAAATTTGAATTAAATCAGAAAAAAGGTAATAAAAAGATGAGTTAATTAAACATAAACTTTATACTGAACAGTGATTTTGGACCAAAGAGGCGTACTTTTGATTTCCAAAGAAGTATTTTCATTCAAAATGAGTTTTATTATCCCGACAATGAATTCGAGAGAGTGTATAAATTTCCCATTTGTATGAAAGTGTCAGCACATTTGCAATGCTAAGAGAATTCGGAAAGAACTATAATTCTGAGAGTATTATTATGAAAATATATTCTCTTCTTCTATTGAAAGACGAATAATACACAACATAAAGCCAAATCTCAATTAAACAAATGTATTTTCTATATCTATTGGAAAAGTCTAAAAATAATGTTAAAGTTTTTCTGGAATTATAGAATTTTATTTTTAATTCTACGAATGATTTTATGTAATAACTTTTAATTTTAAAGCTTTCGATTTGCAAAAATATTTAAATGATTTCTAAAATTTCTTAAAATTAGTAAAAAGGATATTTTTATTATTTTTAAAGAGTTGGCCAACATTAACCAATTTGTCAACTGTTTTTTGAAAGATTGCTGGAAACTTAATTCTTGATAAGCTTTGTGTTATAAAAACACTATTTAGCCGCAGAATTTCCCTCAATTAGATATCCCATGCGAAAATCCAAATGTAAATAACTTAAACTTAAAATAATATAATTCCTGATAGCAGTAAAACAATTTTTAAAACTTTAGATGTTCGATATCTCTAAAAACACGAGTAATTAAATTGATTATTTGATAAATTATTTATATTTTCTAATATACAGTACAATAATAATAAAATATCCGCACGGAAACTAATAAAATTGGAGGCAACAGAACACATATAAATAGGGCTGGCAAAATACACAAAAAGTTTTTTCGTCATGCATTTTACATGTATATGATGTATAATACGTGTATTTTCTAAATCATAGTTTTAAAATTAATGTATTGGTTAATTTAACCATAGCAAATAATTAAATAGCAAAAGTGGTGTAATTCTAATTTAAAATTCAAATTCTTTAGTTTAATGTATTTAATGAATTAAAATTTTAATTTAAAAGCAATTAAACTGAGTATTCATAAAATATTTCCATGAATGCTAAAAATTACCACGAAAACTAGATGGCACTCAATGTATAATACATCCTTATTTAAATATCGTCATGAATTATACATGTATAATTCATGAATATTACACAATGTATTATAAATCAGATTTATCTTTGCCAGCCCTACATATAAGCCTTTATCGATCCGTTAATAACCCTTTAACTGCCTGAAAAGATATAATCAAAAGTTGTTCACAAATGAATAGTAATATTCATCAGACAAATATATTTATAGCACTTCATACTGTATATCAATAGAAGTACTGCAGGAAGTGTGTAAAGGATTGATTTTCGACATCTAAAGTCTAGCATAAAATAGGTTCAAAATTGCGCAAAAAATATGGAAACCATTAACTTCGTAATCATAAAATGGATTAACTATAATATAATTTCATTTTACACGAAAGTCTCTTTAAATATGAATAAAATACATTTCTCGATGTTTTCATGAAACTGTTTAAGAATTGCTTAGAGGAGACGATTAAAACACAATTTATAATATTTTCAAAATTATTATTTCTTTCTTCCATTACTATTTTAAAAAAAGAGGAAAACTTTATTTTCACACTAATTTCAAAATTCATATCGGAATTTATGCAAAAATTGCGATAAATCTATCAAAGTATACAGATTTGGATCAGAAAAGTTTCAGAATCAAAGTGAAATGAAATTAATTGAATTAAATAGTGAATAAAGTGAACCAAATAGAAAAGTTGCATAAATTACAGTTACACGAGAAAGTTGAGTCTCACATAATATCTTTTTCATTATATTAGAATAGAATACAAATCTTTGAACATAAGGTACACAATACTGGATTACAGAAACTAAGCTTTTGGCAGTTTGTTTCCTTTTACCACTTCCAAGAATTAAATTGATCCCTATTTCATAGAGCTGTCAATCATAGTTATAATCTTCTTTAACATTTCCTGTACTGTTATAATCCTGTAATACATTACAAATCGTAAGATGAGTGCTATAAAACCATATCTTAATGTTATTTAAATAAGAGATAAGATTTTACAAAGTTAGCAATAATTTGATGCCAACTGACGCAAAATTACTTTATCTCTTCATTAAATTGCTTTATTTCCGAATAATTAAATAATAAAGTTTAAAAATATTAAAGATAAATATATTCATTCAAATAATTCTATGCATTCTTCATATCTTTTAATCTTTATTTAAACTTAAGGCAAAGCAAATGCATTTTTTATATTCATTCAATTAGGCCTTTGAATGTCTTATCAGTTTGAAAAATGAAATGATAGAAAAAATGTCAAAATAGTTTTATTTTTGTCAATTGAATGGTGCAGTAATCGCAGCTGTGCTACCCTAACATTGCTGAACATTATGCAGCAGCACCTTTTGGTGATACTTTACTATTGAATGAATAAGTTGGAAAAAGCTTCAATATTGGCAATAAGATTAGGATCTTTGGAAGATTTGCACCATCACTATGTACTGATGTTCTGTTGTTGGTGTAACAAATATCTGACAGCTTTCAGGAGTTTGAGCAGAAAAGCTAGCGAGCGCTCTTTTGCGATGTTTGACAAACTTGCACATAAAAGGCTACAACATGTATGATTTGCTTTACATGGGAAAATCAATGAACCCATTCTGATTCTTAAGCAGGATAAGGGACACATTCTATAATGTATTAGAATATAATGCATTTCACATTGTATTTCATATTATAGACATCACTAAATTTAGTACTTTTCACTCTCTATGTTTTCAATACCAAAAGAGCAGCGCTTTCAGCTCAAAAAGAAACCTGTATTTCGTTTTCAGTAGAATGTTATTGCAATTGCTATTTTGATGTAAAAGAAAGACTTTTTATATTGGCTATAAGTATCACTATATGACATATTGAATGCAATTCGGGTGTAAGAAAAATACAAAATACACATGTGTTTAACAAAAGGACAATAAAATGACACAAAGAAACCTCTGTCTGTGTAAACTTTTCTCCCCGACTAACATCCAAAAACGTTATTACATGCCTGTCAATCATTATGTACACATAAATTTGTTGCAAATTTACGTCAATCTCTACAGCGACAGTCGCTTTCAAATCTCACGTACAATAAAGAATGGTCAACAAAATAATGCTGAATCTAAATCTGATATTATTTATGCTTTTTTCTGTTCTATCCTCTCTCTGACTCCGAGACAAATTCAAATTTCTGACATATTTGCGAATTGTTATCATGTTTTTAGAATAAATAGCTCTTAGCTTCTGAACTCAAAAACAAAAGTGCTTTACTTTGAGTAATATTGAGGCAAAACACATATTAACTGTTAAATAAAGATACATATATTCATATTCTGAGTTATGTAAGCGAAAGATTTATTATCTGTGAAAAATTGAATCATTGAAGACAACAGATACTAAACTGGTGATAACAGAAATATTCAGAAAAAGAAATATAACAACATTTCTATAAAGTTATGCTTATTTGATGCAAAAACTGAAAACGTTATCACTTAACCAGAATGGGTGGCATGCATTTGAGCTGTCAATCTATTTACGGCTGAGCGCATCACTGAATTAGATATGAACACCTGAGTGCACCTCAAATGACTTGTGATGCATCGCAGAACAGCTTCAATACATTAAACTGATTCAAACATGAGCTTTGGTTAGTAAACGACACTATATTTATAGAAGTTTTATCTAATGACTGGGCGGAGAGTTGATTATAAATATAAGTAAAACCACTTTTATGATAAATTCTATGACTGAAAACCCGTCGCATTTGTTCTGATAATGTATTGAATAATATTCGAAGCGACACTTTTTGTTGCAAATTATTGCTTATTAGTAAACCTGGTTTTACACGCATTCCTTCCACAAAAATATGAGATTCTTTGGTATTCAAATGACTCACTGAATTTATTAATTTTAATATTAATATATAGAATATGAATTAACATATAGAATATTCATATTATAATAAAAATGTCAAATATTAGATAAAATTCTCAGCAAATACTTTTGTTTGACACAATACACAAGTGATCCTATTTCAAAACCTTTTCAAAGGAAATAAAAAAAATTTTTTGCTTAAAGGGGTTTTAGGAGACTGAAAAATCTTATCATCAAATAGAAGAGCTACCAGACAGCAAAATATATATACCTGTATTTTAATCAGAAATGTTCAATTGAGACATGATTCCAATTACATTTTGTTGTAAAAATTTTTTTAATGAGGCAGACGATAGAAAAAAGTTTTCTTCAAAAATCTCAAAAACGATTGGTTAAATAGGATTTAACTGACAAAACATGTGTCTGATTCCAACGCTGCATATGAATTAAGCTTGTTTTTTGTTGATTTTATTATTATTTTTTTTAATAAATCAGTTAATCTTTTTGCGATCAAAAACTGCAATAAACATAATTTAAATGTTATGATTCAGTTTCTTTATAGAAACCATTATTTCTCATAAGTCTAAAATGCTATTATTAAAAAAAGAAAATAATATAAATTTAAATTTTTCATAAAATAAAATAATTTTCTATCTTAGAGGTGAAGTCATATCCAATGCCAGCTAAAAAGTTAGAAATTTAAATTATGAAGCCAGTGAACGCTCTATTTTGAAATAAACAAGCGATTTGAGTAAAATAACAATTTAAAGTAATTAAGTGTTTGCTCAAAATATATAGTTATCAATAATTGTTTGATAAAACTATTTTCAATCTTTTCATTAATTAATCATTAAAACTATATTTTTGTGGGGTTTAACAGGGGTTTAAGAGCTGCAAATTGTATATTTACAGTATATAATAAAGCTTACAGTATGATGAGTACACAGAAATCAATAATTTCTAACTATATTAAGTTGAAAACGTACACAGTTTTGCTCTTCCGCTGTTTGATGAGTCCTTCAGTCATTTCTTTTGACCGAAAAATCATTCAAAATAAAGGTCCGGTCGAGAAAGGCATTGAAGTTTGAATGTACGCGAATTCAGAAACTAATAAATAAATCTTTAGAATTCTTTAATGCTTTTGAAGTTATAAATGTATTCAATAGAAGTGATGAATAATATCCCAAATTGTTTGGGAAATGTGAATATTTGCCAGACTTTTCTATTTGAAAACTAATGTTTACCATCAATTACTAGTACCAGAAATTCAATAATCAATTTCATGATTCATCTGAACTATTCAAATGTTATCACAAAAGTTAATTTTGTTTTCAGGCCTGAGAATAATAAGGTCTACTCTAATAATAAGGTCAACACTTACTGTGTTATATGAATTATACGCAATTTAAAAATGAGTATAAATTATCTAAGATTTTCATAAAAAGTTAATAAATATTGCGTACCGTTTGATATATTTGCAAATTAGATAATATTCTAAAATCAGTTAAACATATGTTACTTTAAAGTCGTAAAATTATATTATAATTAAAAGTAAAATTATTTAAATAGTAAACCGAATGATAAACTATTATCTTTTCCTATTATAGAAATTGTTAAATTTTTTGTATTTAAAATTTAGTCACTGGGTAGTTAAAGGAGAACTAATCATTTCTTTCTAAAATATAATGTGTATTATTAGAATATTCTAATTACAAGTCACTTGATATGAAGCACCCATCGAAACCTAATCCACAACCCCTTATCTACTAATTGTGAAGTACTTTTGAAAAATTAGATCAATATGTTTTCACTTTTAGAACTACACTATACTATATTCAATAGTGAATACAATATTAGAGATTTCAATACAATGTAGTTCCGAAACTATTATTTATAGACTTAATTATTAAATATATAAAGTAAGTAATAATTGTTTTATATTTAGTTTAATTTCAACTGTTTATATTTTAATTAATAACTATTATTGTAAGCTATTTAATATAAAATGTACTTGATACATTTGATATAATGTTCTACTTTGTAACAGTAACATCTATTATAATATTGTATTTGATTAACTAAAAGAACATATTTCCAATTTTTTCAGAATCATTTGATTGCAAACTACAAAAGATATTCGATTAATTAATTTGTTTAAACCCTAACCTAAACAAAAATGTTTTGTTTGTGGAAATATATTTCAAAATTTTATTACCGGTAATCTTTTTACATCTTATGACTTTTTAATAATCAATTTAATTATTGAATCATAATTCATAAAAAGTAAATAATGTTGTATATATATTGTTAAGTTTATATATTGTTTTTAATAAAAAAAATAACAAATTAATAATAATAAGACAAGTTTCCTGATTAAGAAATATTATTGAGAGATAACGTTATTTGTAGTGAAGAGCAAATGACAAGCTCGAACTTTAGTTTGAGTTGAGCTAGCTAAAGCTCGATGGCATTCTGAAAAGCTCAAGCTCATACATCGGTAGCTAATATCCATTGTAACTTAAGCAGAGTATACTAACCCGAATTTATAAATATGTATGCAAAATAAATATGGGTTTGTATTAAAATTTTTGTTAAAATAAAAATTACTATAAACATTGTTGTTTTGAAATAATTAAATCAGAAATTTTCATAAAAGATAAATGGAAAAAGTTTTCTATAGGGTATTAAAACAGGGATTCGGTGGTTTGAAGTGCAGCCACAAACATATTAATAGAAAAATAAAGTTTTGAATTAAAAGTATTGTTTTTACAATAAGCTGAAGCTAAAGCTTAAGCTCAAGCTAAAGATTGCAAAATATAACTTATACTCTTCACAAGTTATACGCGTATTTATATTATACGAATAGGTCTACTATTAAGACTATCTTAAAGAGTTGTCAAAAATATTGTAAACATTTTGATGAACAACACTCCTATGGCTTACATGTTAGCCATAATATTAAGTGTATAAATGGCAGTAAATAATGATTCCCACAGAGAATGCAAGACGTTGTCATTGTTAGTGTTGACGCTCCGTTAGATATTGAACTCTATAAGTTAGCGGCACTGCATTCTTCCGATTCTTAATGTAAGTCTTTGAATGTAGTGATCACTGTTGGGCACCAACATGAGCGTCAGGCATGCGGCAAATGCTCTTTTTTGTTAAATGGTGACCATTCGGAAATTTGCAGTCACTTCATGAGGCAACTATTTATATGAGTTCCCGTCGACATACTCCTCCTGTTCTTTTAGTTAATACATTTCGTTATAACCATACATTACCACAACTACATTTGTGGTGCTTTACTCCTATAGATAGAACCTCACAATTTTTATGCACAAACTAATAACTTTATTTCGTGAATCTGTTTGCTGTAAGGATTAAGGAATTATATGTGGCACAAAACTAGTACATAAAACTAATTCATGAGTAATTTCCCAATAGAGAAAATCTGTGTATAGTAACCATCAATATTGATCCTGTTGTGATTCTACTGATACAAAAGAGTTTGTGTTTAGCGAATAACAGCCGTTTTCATTAAGCATTGAACATGTATACGAAATTACATAACACAGTCAGTCCTATAAGTCTTACTAACAGTTTACAGCTCTAGACATCAAATTTGGTGTATTGATAACAATTGCTAACCATTAGATATAATATTGAGAAAGTGTCTACAACTACAGTACAATACAATACTTACAGAATATAAATCAAAATTTTTGACATACAGTATTCCATATAAAGCTTTCTCAATACCACCAAATACGACAAACAGAATTCGATTATGTCTATTGAGTTGTACCAGAGCTGGCAATTTGTTGAAAAGAGTTGGAAACGGACAAAAACATCTTTAACTCTCTTATATTGATTGAACTCTTTCGTCAATCAAAACGTTTCCACTAATGATATTTCAATAATAAGACTAAACTAAATATTTTTTCATTCAATTCTTAAATAATTGCATTCTATAAAATGTATTTTGATATAAACTTATATTCTAACCAATTGTTATAATAAATAGAACTATTAAATGATGTAAAACTTTTTATTGACTGTCAAAAAAGTAAAAAATGTTTTATACAAATACTTGTACTCTCAATAAAATGCTTTGTACACAACTTCAATTATTGTGAATAATATAAAAATATATTGTTTTTCAGTTTCATTTGATTAGTTATTGTCGTTACTATTATTGCCATTAATGCGAACGTAGTGTTCTTTACAGAACAGTTCAATACGAAGAAGAGCTTCTTTCAGTAACTCTGTGGGCACTGATAGCACAACCCGTACATAACCGGGATATTCGAAACATTTTCCAGGCAAACAAAATGTCGACTGTTCTGATACAAGTTTTTCTACAAATTTCAGATCTGACTCAAATTCAGGAAAGTATTTCATATCGACTCTAACCATGATATACATGGCTCCGGAAGGCATAACAGGCTGAAGACCAGGTATTTGCCG
>JAQGAM010000396.1:0-13304 GCA_034697665.1 Nanhermannia comitalis
ATATATAATGTAAAAGTTTACTCTACACTAGAGTCATAAGCTTATCCTTAACTGGCAGATAATTTTTTCAATGTATATATAGCACTATTTTTTCATTTCGTGATCACTCAGGTTATCAGTGGATATAATAAAAAATAGATGTCAACCAGAGAACACGCAAGAATGATATTAGATCTGTTTGAGAAAGCAAAGCCGAATTCACCTGTTAAACATTTATATTTACAGAAGCAATCATTTAAAATTTGCTAATAAAATATTTTTCTTCTATGGATGGATGCCTTTTGATAGCGCTCACAACCCATTTAAGTTCGGACAAGTCGTTAAAGTTACTTACTTGTGATCGATTTAGTTCAATAATCTTAAATAAATAGGCGCTAACTTTAATGCAGAATTATTTAATGTAATTAAGTTTGTCGTAAACCCATTTAAATCTGGCTATACAATGAAGCACTAATTTTAGAATAATACTCACTGTTGCATAAATACAATGTGTTTTATTTTTTCGTGCATTTAATCGAACTAATGATTAATTATTATGAATAAAATATTTTGGCACATGTTAAATGTGAACCTTCAACAAGTTATATACTATTATTTATTATTCAAATAAAACTGTTGGTTACTGTAACGGCTTATTTAATTAGATTTAGAGCTGTAATAAAAGCTTATTTAGTTTTATTACTCCTAAAAATAAGAATTAAACTTTTGATCAACTCAAAGGGTTTAACAAAAATTCTCTTTTGTTAACTTTCAGTTAAACTAATCATTAATATATTCATTCAAATAAAATACAATTCTTTTTTAAACCAATTTTTATGAATATTACTTTAGAATTATTAATAAAAACCTTTTGAAATTCAAGTAATTCTATACATGAATAGCATTTTATTGCTTCATTATAATGAAGTGCTTTTCAAAAGAAATACACATTTTGGACCTGATTTTATTTCCTAAGTGAAAGCAGTTGTGTTATAAGTAATTTTATTAATTAGTCATTTCAAAAGCATATACAAACAATCCATATATTTATGCTGTCGTTCAAGAGCTTTTCATTTAAAGAGCTTATCAATTAAGACTTAAATAAATATTTATTTGTAAATATGACTAAATGTTAACTAACTTCAAAGCTTTATTTGGTAAGCATTTACCTAATATTATACTTACAGTACAACTATTAATACTTAGTGAGCGCAATATTTCACTTTTGTAATTAAACGAAGAGTTATTCCATATATCATGGCTCGAACGCAAAAGTTTTATTCTGGATTCTTATAAAAATTCTTATTTTTTATATTCTAAACTAGAGTCCAAACAATATTTGTGAGTTTTTTCGGTGAGACTTGTCATGAGTGGTCGAAAAGTCGCTTATATAAAGCTATAAAGTTATTTGTGAATGATAAATGGTCTAAAACATTATCTATCACAGCACAGATGAAAATATCTAAGCAGTAGAGTTGGTAAACTCCAAGCTAACATATACTCAAGCATTGCTAGAGTTTCACTTCGCGCTGAAAAATGATTGTATGCCTCTCTTCTATTGCAATAGAGAATTCACTCCAAGCAATATTACACTATGTGTTACATCATTAGCCTTCTTCTTGACATTTGACTTGAGTGAACATTTTAGTTGAGTAGCAACTTATAAGCCAGTTATTAAACTTGAAACTTAGTTGCCCTCGATTTTCATCAGAGCTCTTATAAGATTACCATTTATGCAATATATCAATAAAAACAAATAAAATTTCATAGTTTTGGCTTCTTATGCATCTTTCATCTTAAATCAAGTCTCCATTAATACTTTTTGCTGCTGCTATGTTTGAGTCACATCATATTTTTGTATTTTTGTTTGCCTTTGAGTACTGACATAAAAAAAAGTTAACTATTAATTTATACAGTGATAATAACAGTTTTATTTACTTAAATTAGAATCATTAGTGGTTTCTCAGCCTTTTCCAGAATTCAATCTAAACTATTCATACATTTGATTTTTGTGAGATTAGTCACTTTTAAGGCAGAACATCATAAAGAAAGCAACTAAAAAACTATTATCTTTCAGTCGCATATTTATATACCTGTTTTCTTTGCTGAAAAACATTTTATTTAATATTTTGATGAAATCTTAATCAAATCTTAAATCATTAGCAAAAATTGCTGTAATTTCATGAAAATAGTCAAAGCATTAACTTTGTATATAAAAAAATTTTGATTGATTCAAATAATTAATGCCATCAAATGAATGCCATTAGTTTTGAAATCATCTATTTTTTCTTTAAATTACAATAATCATAAACTTATTTTAGCTCTATTTATGAGAAAATATTCTTCTTTTTGGAAAATCAATTTTATGAACTCATTAAAATTTGATGTTTGATCAGTTTTTTTATGAAAGCAAAATATAGGAATCATTTGCGGTAGAATTAATTGTCGATGCGTGTGGACATCTTTCAAGTCATTCAATTTGAGGACTACACACGATTTTTTAAAAAGAAATTTTGATTTTGCCATTTCTGACTTTTGTTTGAATTAATTAATTAAATGTTTATTTCAAATTTGTGTTCAATATACTGAAAAGTTTCACGTGAATGGAGAATTCTAGTAATAAACTAGGGAATAAGACAACTCTATAATTTTTAAGTTTCTTTGCATACGATATTATATTTTTTTAATAATTCAAAACAACACTATAATTACAGTATATTTGTTGCAGATTTGTTTATGAAATTTGTTTTTTATTGAATTTCCATCAGATAAGAAATATGTAACACTAGAAATATTGCAAAACTTGTAGAACTTGTGCTGTTTCAAAATTAAAGGAATATCTGTATAGTATTTTATTTGTTAGTTTTGGTCAATAATATCTATCATTAAAAACGAAATCAATTTCATAGTTAAAGTTTACAGACCAATGATTACTATAACTTTTAGGTTTTACAGTTTTGATTTCTTTACTGACTTAATACAAGTATTAGTAATATTGTTGATTTGTATTCTATGAGGTTAACAGCGATAATAAAAAACATAATGTTAGACCTTTTTTTCTATTATATTAATGAGTGATGAATGTATGAACTGATGGAATCATGTTTCCTTTCCAAAGTGGTAATGACCATAAAAGCTTTTAATTTTGTTGGTCAGCCAAGCATTCATTATGTAAGACTGTATTATGCACAGGTGTATACTTCAAATTGTTTGACAAAATTCTAATTTAAAGTTAGAATTTTTTTGAAAATATTTCCATAACTTACTGAAGTAGTGCTTTATGATTACCGAATTTGTAGCGCAAGTGTTCATCTTTTAAATTATAGTTTGCCTCAAACATTATAAAAGGATTTCCTGTCACAAAGCGATTATGCATCAAAAATGTAAGTGACAAAAGTGTGTGAGACACGAGTCAAGTCAATATCAAAATATGAGAAACTCATCCCAGCGTTAATACATTGCTTCAAATGGTGAAAAGATGACAATACATTTGATATAAAAAAGAGAAAGAGATAGATATAACAGAAAAGAATACATTTATACTCTGGAGTAATAATTTGTTGTGCATATGTTTTACATGAAAATAAACTCATCCATGACTGACATACCTGAAGGTCAATATGAAAGCAAACTTTTTCTGCACTTAAGAAATATAAGATAAGTTTACAGTACAGGTTTATCAATCTCACGCAACATTGGCAGTGATAGCAATAGTTTACTATCTCTGTTCTCAATGGAAGAATGAGCAGCGCATCAGTCGACAAAACTTTTATTTTAGTTTCGGGCAAACAAAATATGAACATGTTTAACAAGGGAAATGATACTGAACCGAGAGCTCAATTATAGCATCCGGTCATAGAGCTGCTTAAGATAGTACACAACTGAGGCTATTTTGCTAAAAAATTATTGAGCATGAATTGGTTTTAATACTATCGTGTTTGTCACGCTTTTAAACACTTTTCATTAAGTTATGGGGTAACAAAACCAGAACTCTACTTAAATATACACTGTATACGAAAAAAAGACGAGAAAAGTAAAGCTGCAGGTGTATTATCGTGTTAAAAATTTAGAGTTTTGTGGGACACGCAAACAATCAAAATTCACATTGTTTAAAAAAAATGCAAAAAAACTCAAAGGTATTAATGCATCAAAAACAAAACAATAACTGATTCTACTATATAGTTGTGCTTTTTAATTGTCTTTGGGATGATCTGAGAGCCTATGTTTAACATGACAATGCATAGGAACTGAAATATCGTTACACTTGACCACATTAGACTTCCTGCCTCACATGCGACATCACACCTTTCTTGTCAGGGAAGGAAACTCGTGACATACATTATAATAACAAAAATAAAAAATAACCAGCAATCGGGTAGGGATTCAAATACACATATCGAAAGTTGTTGAACATCAAAAATTGTAATGGAAAGTATGCAACGATAACTTCGAGGAACTTCTCACACAAAAGGAGAGACACGTCAAAGTATTATAGCACGCACTTTACTTGTCTTTGTATGTATCACAGGATGCACACATTGCCCAATACTCGAAGGGAAGCAATAAAAAAGCTGTGGACGAAATTGTATTTTATAGTTTTGAATTGTAAACAAGCCTTAAAATGACAAACTATAAAAATAGCCTCAAATAAAAATAATGTAATAAAATATTGTAAAATAAAATTAATGCACGGAATCGCAAACATAATGGTGACAATGAAAGCCTGAATTTACTATTTGAATTATTAAACAATTCGGAATATATTTTTGTGTATAAGTAGTGTTTCGCAAAATGCATGCAACACAACACAAATTTTATATTTAAAAAAAGACTAACAAAGACACGCACAATAATCATTAAAATGTGCTTAAAATAATGGTTAAGCTCAATATATAAATCGAACGATTATAACGCGTCCTAAAAGCCACTTTAATTTAACCATTGCTTCCTCGAATGTATTATTAGTTTTGGCAATTGGTTACTCCCATTATTCGGACACCAGTTGCTTACTATTAAACATTGATGGCAAATGAGTATTAGGAGAACTCTCTTTACGCATCGATTCCTAGTGAAACATTATTATCAAATGCGCAAAAGCGCTTATGAAAATTGGCTGTACTGTATGTATAATATTATGTTAAATTAGTATTTGCATGCGTACTAAGCTTAATATCCTTCTGGCACGAAATTTTTATTACAATCATCACACTCTTTACTCGTTTTAAAATAAACATCTTTAAAGGCTTGGATGGTTGACTTGGAAACCATATGAAGCAGTTTATAAAATGGTTCGACAAGCTTTTCAACAGAAATTCATTTCTACCCGACTTTTATATATATATATAAAAAGCCAATTGGTAAGTAGAGTTGAGTGTTATTCAGCTTTGTTATTCGTCCCCAAAAAGTGCACACTTCATAAATCTAAATTGGAGTCATTAATTTGCATAAAAGTCTCGCATATGCCTTCTCTACTTGAATAAATAGATTGACTTTCTGCTATGGTTAGTGTATTCCTTGGTTTTTCGCGTCGGTGAGCGTCTCAATATCGTTGGGAACTATGACAAATGGATAGCTCGCATACATGAAGACGTTGATTGATGTCTACTTCAATGATATCAAACATGCACACACAAGTTTGCGCTTCACAATTACATTTGCAACATCATTAAATCGAGGGTCGATTCAACTTTAAATACGACGACACGCAACTAATTGGATTGTTGTAGCATTACTTAGAATGACACACATTCATCCTTTCTATTGCTACTGTGCAGATACTATTCTTTCTCATCAAACAGAATTGCTAGTTCTGTATGTGCATTATATAATATATAAAAAATTCTGCTGACGATACACTCAAGTAGTAAAACATCATTATTTACATACTGTATCCTTAAATATGTAGTATTAAAGCTAATAGCGTGACGAACTGTATTAATATCAGAATTTGAAGTTTTCAACAAAATAATAGCATAATCTATTTTCATATCTAATTTATTTAGTAAAGCGTTTTATATATTATTGTATTCCAGCTGTTTATTCTTTCGATTTAGTTCTTTTGATAAAAACTACTGTATTTTGATATTATAAGAAAAGACAATTAATTTTTGAAATTCATAATCGAAAAATGAAAAATATTATGTTTGAAAAAATTATTACACAATTTCAAAAGTGATATTACAAGTAAATCCAAATTATACAGAACACTGGTATTTATTAATTTGTTTTAATAAATACTAAATAATCAAACAATAATAAAATGAAAATAGCATAAGTGTTGCACTTATTTTAGTTTTGCTTCTATTTAATGTTTTCAATTCAATAATGTATTTTCATTTTTCTTTTTTATTGTTAACAAAATCTATAAGAATATATGATTCCCATTTAAAAAAGACATCCAACAGAACCCTTGTTAACATTGTTCTTTTTCTGGTGAATCTCTTGCTCTTAGTATGTCTTTGGCTGCCTCAGAATAGCTTGAAGTGGCATTATTCAAGTCTGGATCTCATTTTCTGACTCGAGACCCCTTGGGATTGAAACAAAACGAACGAGTGTGTGAGTGTGAATCGCTAAGCCCTGCCAAAGCAATGTGAACACAGCCAGTTGATGAAAGAGAAAGAGAATCAGTTTACACATATATACTCAAAAAAGTCGAATTTCTCGTTTCCAGAGAGATGGAAGAGGAGAAGAACACAACCTGCTATGGATTGAGTCTGTAATCCCAGGAAAACATCGCAAATCTCACTTTGCTCTTCAGCAGCAAAAAGTACTTCTCAGCTATTATATGAACTATCGTTCTGTTAAACTAACATTTTTTCTATTTCTTTTATTGGCAAAAATGTGAAACTATTGTTAATTCAATCACTTCTTCCTAACCTGAAAATCAAGTTTTCATTCATAAAAAATAATATAAATTATTCAATTTTTCACTAAAAACAAACTTTATTTATTAGCTATCAATGGGTTTAGAGTTGACGCCTAACAAAGAAATTAATTTACAGAGCAGTAAATCTAATAGAATTAGTTGGTGTGCTATTGAGTAGTGACTAAATTATTTCATAAATAGTTCATCACTCTATAAATTTCTCACTAATTATAATCATGTATTTGTAATGGAATTTAGTGCAAAAGAAAGCTATACTGTACTTCCCATTCGTATAATTCACAATTGATGACTTCAATTAAAAATGAAAGCGAAACTTCTTGAATGCACTCGGGATGAAGCGAAGTGAGAAATAAAGTAAAAATGCAACTGTAGTGCAATTCATTTAGGAGAAAAAATTGTTGCCAATAAATCAGTTGAAGCAAAATCGAATGACATGCATGTTAAAAGTTAAGAAGCACTTAAGTGAGAAATGCTAACGAAAAAAATACAGTGGCACTAATGGCATCTGTTTTAAAAGTTGGTTCGAATATTCTGCTTATTAATGTACTTTTTTCATATCAAAGCAAGTCTTGGGCGCCTTCGCTGACGACCTTTTCTAAAATAGATAAGAAATCCAATGGATTCCTGTCCTGTCGGTTATAGTGATCTGATGAAAATACGACAATTTTGAGCCCACCCATGTTAATGATTGGAGCAGAATATATACGTGGCTATAAAGAAATAGAGATAACTTTAAGGAAATACTACACAAATATGTGCTCTTTCAAAGATTCCTTTCCATCATGTTTTTGCCCTTAAAATACTACTCAACAGTTTTACGAACAAAGAAAGAAATTCTTTTGATGATAAAAATTATTAAATTTTATTGATATTTTCTTATTAACATTTAATTGTCTTATTTTAATGATTTTCAACTTTGAGTTCATAGTCTTATTTATCAAAAGACGGGTTCTGATCAACTCTGAAATGAATACTAATTAAATGTGGCTTTTTTTCCTCCTCTGAATTTTATTGTGCTGTTAATTTAATTTTAATGCATGTGTTTTAAACTTTTCGACCAATTCTTATAAAAGGAAGCAATTAAAAACATTTATTTGAGTCACAACTCTTTCTTATCAATTCTGACAGATAACAACTTTATTGAATTTATTTAAATTAAGTAAAGCTATCATTTCAGAAGAAATCGTAACTCTTATTTAATTATACACCAAATAAGTTTACGAATTAATTACTTTATTTTATTTATTTAAAAGTTAAACAAATTCATACAAAATTAAGATGTTTTTAATTTACATGAAATTTAATGACTATAATTATACACTTGGTTCTATGTGTTAGATTAGAAACTTTACATCTGACTTAAAGCTATAATAGTAATACTGTACACATAATATAAATATACTATACTAAACAGTACTGCACAGTACATGTAAAAAACCGGTATAATATGAAATAAAATTTAATCTTTTATATTCAGAATTGTAGAAACTGTTTAACAATAAAATTAAATGTGTAACGCATTAATTTTTTAGAAAAATAAAGGATTTTAAGCATAAACAACAAAACTAACAAAACATAAAACTTCTATTTTTTTATTCTCATAAATGTAATTTATTGTGACAGTGAGAGTGACCCCTCCCACGTAATTGTGCACAATGAACATAACTATTGATGGTGTTTGCGTGTATTTGTATTTGGGTATACCAGAAAATATCCTGAAAGGAGGAAACTTCCCGTCATGTCATGCATTGCTGAAAGCATTCGTGTTCAATTGCAATCACAAACTAGTGATTATTTATAACATAAATGTATTTAATTATTTGATATCAGAATTTATTTTACAAATTCATATACAGGTATAACTTCTTATTTTTTGGTTGTTTTTCTTCTAAAAAGTAAATTCATTATTAAAATTTGTGAAATCAATTTAATTCCGAGAAGAACCAAAATAAATGCTGGAATTGAAATGATGGTTAGTTTAAAATATGATTAGTAAAGTCGTTTAGCCCAAAGGCATTTTTGTAAAAAAAAACTAAATTTTGTAGCTTAACATCTGCTGAGACAAACTCATAATTATCATTTAAGCATTGAGACGGTTGTAGAGTAGAATCAAGCTGTCATGCATGGCAGTTGTTTTTGTTGTAACATTCAAACAAGTACATGGAATTGAGCACCTAAAAGGCATTTTTATAATGAGAGAGAGAACTGATTTTGGAGACAGAGACAGACGAGAGACAGAGAGACAGACAGAGACAGAGACAGACGAGAGACAGACAGAGACAGAGACAGACAGACAGACAGACAGACAGAAAATTTAAATTTTTAAATTTCTTTTATATGGATATAAAGTTAAGGCAAAGTAATAAATGCGATATTCTTTTCTCTCTCGCCACAAATTCGCGTTATATCTATCAAATCCCCAATTCTCCCCACTGACTCTCCCCTTATTTTTTTAAGTTCCCCTCATTTCTCTCATATAACTTAAGATAAAAGGCAGCGATTTTTCTGGCAAAGCATCCAATGGATATAACTTCAGGCAATAAATGTTTTGGTTCGTTGTTGACCTTCGCTGAAAACCAGAAAATCAAAGTTAAAATGAATTTAAAACCTGAAGAGATAACGATAAGGAGCTCTCTGAATAAAACTAAGCAAATAGTGATTACTTGAAAAAATTAATTTATTTTTTTCTTATAAACCAAATAATAAAACTCTTTTGTCCAAAAGTTAAATTAAAGCAAATTCGAGCAATTATTTGAATTAAGAACAAACAGTCTTATTCTGTTAATAGAATGACTCTCACTATGGACTTGTATTAAGTAAAGCAAATAAAACTCTTATATCACTATTTAAACCTCACAACCAAAACAAGCGAAACCTTAACACAATAATATATGCGTTACTGTTTTCTTTTAGCCAAGAAGAAAGTTTTTTTTGAAAAGATTGTATCTCAACATTTAAAAAATAGCAATAAATCTAAATCTTCTTTTAATGTATTAGTGCCTCATTCTTCCTATCCTTTAGTGTTCATTTCCATTAATACTTTATCTTCTTTTGAAATTGTCAAACACTTTCATGAGCAAGAATTGTATTAAAGTGAAAAGGATTAAAGAAATGAAATGCTTAGCTTCGGGCAGACGGAAGAAAATTAATTGATTGAAATTACTGTTACAGAATTTTCTCACAGTAACAAACTTTATTGATAACTAATAGTTGGCCACATCTTAGCCTTAAAAAGAATCTCGATCTTTGGAAACCTTTTGAATCTATACCACTATTTAATGTTAACTAAGATTCTCATTTGACAAATCACTTAATTTAATCTTATATAAGAGAGTATTATATTATATTTCTAGAAAAAAGTTAGCAACTAAGCAATAATTAGGTATTTTCTATTAAGTAGCTTATAAACAGAGACAATTAAACATTAATAAGCAAATCAAATACTTCATTAGAATTTTGTCGTATATACTGTAAGTAGAATACTGTTATTCAATTCCAATTTTTTCATTTGAAATTAATTTAATAATTAAATCTTTTTCTTTATTGTCTGTGAAAAGAATCCTTATTGTATAGGTATTTATCGTTTGTCTATTTCCTGTGTCATGTCATTCATTTGTAGTAATAATGTTTTCAAGAGAAATATTATTTATTTGTATGATTTGCAAAATAATTATAAAAACTTAATTTCAAAAATGATTACTATTAATATGATCGCTATGATTGATACAAAATAGTTAAAGCAAATGTTAGTTCTTTATTATAAGTATATAATTATATGAATATATGCCTTTTGATAACATGATCGAATCAACAAGTGTTTCATGATTGCCATTCTTCAACTCCCCTTCAATTGAAATCTATTGTTATTTTTATCAGTCATGATATAGTCGGCAGCCTTATAGTGCCAGTAATGTAGGCATCACTGCCACCAATGTTTAGCACATCTTAACGTTGAAGGGGCACAATATGTCCAACTCCTCCTCGACTGTTGTAAATGTCAGTCAAATTCCCACCACAAGTGAGAGATGTTTACATAACATGTAATCGACTGCTCAAACTGCAAGTCAATCAGTTCTAACTTGCGATTAGTGTTTCGAGTAAAACATATACAACTACAGTAGTATAGGATGCCATAAAATTATATACAATAGTAAATAGGAATTAATAAAACAAGTTTTGAATTCAAACGTCTATCTATTTGCTTAAATTAAATATCTTTAAACCTTCTGTAATAATAGATCTTTTGATTTAAAAAACTTGTGAAAACATGTGGCGAAAGGCAATCAGATCTCAATATTCAATTTTAATAGTGAGACACAAAAAGCTTTTCAGATGGCTATCAAAAATCTAAATTGCTTTAGATTTACATTGAAATGGACGTTAACATAAGGCAAACCTTTGCAACACAATATGCCAAATATATTACTTTCTTATTGTAATGGAAAATAGCCAAATACCAAACCCGAAGTGCAACACAATAAAACTATGAAAATATGATAATTTTATGGCTCAGCTTTTGTGCTTTATATGTTGTGTTATGCTTTGTTATGCAATTCATTCCCCTTTGCTTTTTTTTATCCATTCAATCGTTTTGTTATTGTATTGTCCAAAAGAGAGTTTTACTGATATATCTTGTGAACAACTTGTACTGTACGTTATCTGTATTACTCAAGTGATCTTTTATATTACAATAAAAAAGTCATTAACATATTGATAGCGATGGTTTGGACAATTTTTTTATACAGTATAATGCATGACAACTAATAGCTAAAAAATCATTTTTAATCGAAATATTTGTGTTATTTTGGTAATAACTTTCTTAAAATACAATATTTTGAGTCTCTTTTGAAATTTACTATTAAACTGTATGGCTTACAAAAATGCTTATACTTATACAGTGTGACTTACATGAATCATAAACATCGAATAGTTATTCACTCTCTCTTTTGTATGGATCGCTTACAAAAATCACCCCTAAAATGGATAAGAGATTATGATTTGCAAAGTGCCGCTTATTACTAATTCATTGCTAACAAATCACTAATTTATTGATGACTGGACTGAAGTTTTTTATGTCTTTCTTTCCCCAAATGTTGGGTAACCTATGCTTAGCCCTATTTATGAAAGTACCAGAATCGGTATTATTCTATTTGTCTGACGAGTCATTCCCCAACATATACAGTAACATTGATCTGAACACGAGGGAGCTTATATTGAATATGAATTACAATTATATAAATATTATGATACTTTGATTATAGTTTCATTATAATTATAATCGTATTTTCAATCTTTATTTTAAAGAATTTTCACAAAGAGCTTAAAATTACAATACAGTAAAACAGCTACTTTACAGAGAAGTCGCGAGTTTTTCATTCACACAGTAGTTCAAAGAAAAGTTTCAGTGAATGAAATTGTACGCAAGTCAACAATGTTTACCGCTATTGAATGCTTTCTATTAAAAAAAATGAGCGAATAAATAATTTGTAGCTCTAACGTATAGTACTAGTACTTTTATATTGCTAGTACTGTATTTACCTATACTGTTATAAAAATATACTTATAAAATTAGAATACATTGCTATGAACTAGCTAACTTTATCTGTTTAATGCATTGAATGCCATACAGCACTGTGACCTCCGTGAAAACCCATTATACAAATAGTATTACAATTCTAGTCTTCAGTTTTATATATAGATCAAGAATTTGAAAACTGATATTTTGATTTTAAAAAACCTGTATATTATACTAACTTACGTTAGTGCTAAATATAGTTTTACAAATTTTTGAAAACTTTATATACTTTTAGCTGATATGCTATAAAGTTATAAATCCAATTAATCGTAATGCTTAGAACACGAATACATTTTGCATAACTCAATGAAAGTAATAAAATTATAGAAACGTGTAATAAATTAGTAGCAATATTAGACATTGTAAGTTCCCGTATGTATCGGTAAACTTGTGATATTCTGTTAAACTTTTTACACGTTTAGGTGATGTCTTGTAATGTTGACCTCATGCACACATACACACATACACACATACACATAACTAGCAAAAACAGAGCCGCCGTCACATTATTATTCAAGCCAACATTGTGTTGTATTTTATCTTTGACTACAGGGGAGAAGAGAGAAAAGATGAGAACATATTATGCAATTGGATGTTGAGGGGGTTTCAAAATATACAGTAAATAGAGGCAATGCAAAGAAAAAAGTATAAACGCAGAGGCGTTAATTCACGAGGGATTCAGAGTGAATGTCCATTTCTCTATTTCCGTGAAAAAATATCAGCGGTAGTACCGTTCATATGAGAGCAAATTGATGCTGTGATAGTTGATGGCTTGGCTGATGCGGCTGTTGGCGCTAACGTCGAGCTCGGCAAACACCGAGCCGTTCTGCGCGGTGCCCACCACGTTGTTGCGCAATTCAAGAC
>JAQGAM010000397.1:0-13290 GCA_034697665.1 Nanhermannia comitalis
GTTTGAGAACCGACGTTCTCAACACTGACTCCAAACTTGGTGTTTTGTGAATTCCTATATTAAACACAAATTAAAAAATAATTTCTAATGTAAAACAGGACGAATTGGGACATTTAGATATGTTGGAAGGATTATTGCTTGAATTACTTCAGGCGAAATGGAATACTTTTATAAAGAAAAGGTATTTTTAACTTATTAGTGCTAAGAATTGATTCAGTAAATTATATGTTGAATCTACAGATTTTACCAACAAATAGCATTTTATGGGTTCTATTTCATCATAACGTTTTTCGCTTTCATTCTAAGACCTGCGCCTTCTATAATACCTTCGAATGAAGTCCAATGCATTGACAGCACAAGTAAATCTATTTTAAACATTTTGACACTTTCTCATACAGAATTCGAACTATGATTTAAATAAGCATATATGCAAATTGCAGTATGCGTATTAGTACTAAAGGAATAAAAAATGCACTATGTTAAACTTATTCAAAGTATTATATGGGTGAAAGTGTAATTTTTTCACACAAGTTTAATAAACTGTTCACAGTATTAATAATTGCGATAAATCTATTTGAAAGGCTTATCAAATAATCAGAATCTGACAGACGATTGCATTAGTATAAATTGGTGCAAACCATTACCAAAAACATTCAACAATAGCCCAACATTGAAATTTAGCAAAGAATCCTTTCAACAAACTTTGTTAAATTCAAATAAAAGTCATAATAATACAAAACTGAATGCGGATCAATCAGTAGAAAGAAATAAAAAGGTGGAGCAATGCTATCTGCTTAAATTTAATACACCTCTGAATCGAGTAATTATACAAACGAAAATATTTCTTTTATATTCAGCCGATTATATCTAAAAAATTTTTATAATATAAAAGTATTTTAATTTTTACTCAGATTAGACGTATTTTTGAGATTATGAGCGCAATCGGTTCGTTTGTATATTTGTTTTATGCATGGAAGGAAGCTCAGAGCCTCAATTGGAAAATATTCTTCGACACATTAGTAATATTTTTATAATTTATACATTTTTTAAATTTTATTGTAACAAAAATAAGATTAATATTTTTAAAAATTTATTTGAATAGAATTAATTGTATTGAGATTCTTGTTGCTCTTTATCGAAAGGTCAAAGTTCCCGGAAGGATAATGTTCCTGATTTCATGTATGCTGATTATTATCTCAATTCCATTGAGATTTGTTTGTCTTCCAGAATATGAAGACAGAATCATAGCATTGGCTATGTTTTTAACTCCAATGAACCTTTTATTCTTTTGCAGGTACAGTACTTATTGCTCAAATAATTTTCAATGTTAGTTAAGGGCTAAATTCATATAACATTCATATAACAGGATTACCCAAATAAAACCACTCAATTATTGAATTCTTCACTGATAGGAATCGAAATCTGATTCACTATACAATTCATTTTATTTTAAATAAAAATATATTTTATTAATTCTAACAAACATTATATGCAGAGGATTCAAAACAGTGGGACCTTTCGTTGTGATGATTTACAAAATGATTATATCCGATCTCTTATGCTTTGTTATTATTTATATGATTTTCGTCCTCGGATTTGCTGAAGGTATTGATAATTCAGTTGATTATTTGTTTAGAGTTTACAGAGAATCAAAATTTTATCTCAAGTTTTAGTCAAAATAGGATTTGTTATCATCATTGATTATTTCTTTTCTCAAATTTGATAAATATTTGATAGCATTTTTTGTAATATTTCGATCACATCGTGGCAATGGAACCAACTATTTTGCGGGTGTTGTCGATAGTATAATGTCTATGTTTTTGATGTCATTGAATGAATTCGTAGATATTTATGCAGAATTTGACCGAACAGATCATCCATATCTAGCAAAGGTATACTTTCAGCTTATAATCTCCTTTTCAACTAATTTTGATAATAAATTATTTGTTTAGCTATTATTCATATTTTATATGATATTAGTATCTATTTTACTCGTAAATATGTTGATTGCAATGATGGGCAAAACATATCAAGACATCGCTTCCCGACCTAACGAATGGTTGCGTCAGGTCTTGTATTGTGAACTAAATTCGATCATAAATTAAATTATTTGTTCAAAAACAGTGGGCACGCATTATATTAGTTGTTGAGCGAGGCGTTTCACCTAAACAGAGATTATTGTTTCAGAAAAAGTACAGCCATTTAAGAGGAAAACGCGTTTTTATTCAAACATGGGAAACGACTGTTGAGTATTAAAAACTTGTTTAATGAAAATAATTTTCAAAATAAAAAATGAATTTGTTTAGGAAATTGACAGAAAAGATATCGAAGACATTAAAACATTGAAGAAATCAAACACCAAAATGAGAAACAAACAAAATAAGTCTAAATAAATACAAAAACAAATGCGATATAATTATAATTATTCTTTAGTTAAATTTTTGGCTCTTTTTTCTTCGTCGAGATCTTCTTTAAATTTCTCAGAAATAGAATCTTCAGAATCGGATACATTTAATCCATCCGATGGTTTATTATAAAAGACTCGCACAAAACCACACCTCAAATCTCCCCAACGATATCGATCAGATCTAATTGGACGATAAATATTATAAATTAAATTAAAATGAACTGGAAATTGAAGACATACTGATGCCAACTGATCCTCTCATTGACGACAGGATTCGCTCCATCGATAATCATTCGAATTAAAACGTTTGCGATATTGATAGCGTCGTCATAACCGCAATGCTTTCTGCCCTGAAATTCCATTCCAAGATGTAATAACATTTGATCCAAAGATAACTAATAAAGAGAACCCAAACATTTGGTTCAAAGAAAACAATTTTGATGCCGGTATTACTCACGTGTTGTTTTTTATAAAAATTTGAAAAAACTTTTCGAATATTAATCCAACGCTTTGCATAAGACGGATACGGAATGTTATACAGTTTGCACTGAAATTACATAACATTAATATTTAGCAAATTATAGCAAAACCAAAATCGAAATAAAAATATAAACTTACAGTACAGGCAAAGAAGTGACTCATATCCCAAGGCCTTCAATAGAAGAGATCAATGCTTAATAACTTATATAAAACAAATTCAAACAATTTTTGTTACCCATCAGTCGCTAAAGCAAATGAAGTGATATTTTTCTTCTTAACGAAGTTATGAAACCATATCTCAAACTTATCCAAAACCTCAGGAAATTGGTTCGAGTTATCGACAACTGATTGTGAAATTCCGGTCAAATTCACGCAAAATTCCGATAACTTGTTATCCGATTTCGGTTTTACGAACTCATGAAAAGATGAAACCTATTAATCAGTTATATATATAATTATATATTATTATAAATTAAGTATATTTTAGTAATTATTGACAACTGTTTGAAATACAATTTTTTTTTGTTTGACGTCAACCATAACGGCCGGAAATTCGATGATTTCTTGATCCAAAGCTTGACTTTGGTCTCTATCACACGTGGCCTCGAAGTCGACGATACAGATTACGTCATAATAATAAGTGATATTCTTCTTCAATACCTTAGACATGGCCTCAGTCTTGTAGTAATTCTTTAATCGCTTTTTACACGATTCCATCGAACCGCTAATGAGTACAGTATTAATAGTATTAGTATTAATACAATTCAATTAATTAGAAGACAAAGACAAACACGAGTCAGACAAACCTGACTTCAAGTCCAAGTTTGTTGAGATTGAGTCTCAACTGTTCGACAGACATATAATTGATATTTCCGTTCAATTTCGACAATCGCTTGAATACGGGATGACTTGTATTAAGTGATTCATTACATTCATTACTATTATTTATATTAATTTCTTTATTATTATTATCAACAGTTTTACTCATTTGTTATTATTTAAAAAATAGTTTAAATGTTTAAATGCGTTTCAAGTGTAACAAACAATTAAATGAATTGCAGTGAAAATGAGAACATATGATTGCGATTGAGTTCGCGCTAAACGTTTTGTTTGTTTGACTCTATTCTTACTCTACTCTTACTGTAACAGCTGTTTAACAGTCCAATAAAGACAAAGCTGTCTCTCATTGGCTTCACTCATACCAAACATACCAAAAAGTATGTCAACAAATAAGTTGTGACTTTTAAACTAATTCCTGAAGACATCACTATATTTGAGTGAATCTTCTATTTTATAATTAAGAGTAAACACTATTTTATGACAAACCATAAAAGTCAAGATAAATGGAAGGGCTGTTAGGCTCAGGTCAAGTCAGGTCAGGTCAGGTCAGGTGAACGCCACAATTTCTGACTCCAGTCTAGGCTTAGACTTAGTTTTGAATGCATTCAATTTCTTTTCGTTGTGTAGATTCAGTGATATCCAGCCGGGCCTCAGATTTTGTACAGGATACCCATCACTATCGACAGCTGGATATATCCCCTATTTTTCTAATAATAGAGATATTTGTATTATTTATTTGTTTATTAATGTTGTCATTCAAATGAATAACTATTTTGTAAGTGAGTGTGAGTGGTGTCACACAATGTGTGAAAAAAACCTTTGGTCCCCCTTTCATTTTTTTACTTTCTACAAAAAATGCAAAATAGTCTTTTTAAAAAAATGGTCTCAGATATGTTATTTAGCGTAAGATTGTCATTAATAAACGTTTTAAAGCGAGAAATAACGTGTTTTCAAAAATATCCAACCTGCACCCCCTGGTTATGGGTGAGCTTGGTCATCCCTGGTGTAGATTCATGTTAATTAACTACTGAATAGCAATAGCTAAGCTTGAACTTGAACTGAGCTGAGCTGTCCCAACTTAAGCTAAAGCTCGGCTAATTCAATATAAGCTCAATATGATGTAAGTGAAGCTAACACGTAAGCTCAAGCTCATTGTTACAGTAGTGAGCTTATATTAGCTTATATGAGCTTCTCATAATAATTAATTAACAGTTAAAATCAATTTCAAAGTATTTTATTGACTTTAAATTAAGATTAAAAGGGGAGAGTATTTCTTACTTAACTTTTGAAAGTTTTTGATCTGATTGAAGTTACAATACATTTGATATAAATTTGAGCTTAACAATAGAGATATGCTTTCATATATCTTAAAAAGTTTATATAGTGTGTTTGATAAGTTGGTATCCTCTTCAAAATAGAATTTGGATTATTGAGCGCGTGCTTTGCCTAATAAATAGAATCCGGTTTCTGTTTTTGTTAGATTCATTAACAGCGCTTGACATTGAACATGTAGTGAACTTTTTACACCAGTTTAGTCTAAAAGTAAATCCACTTTCATAAAAAAATTTGGACAAAAATTTTAGAACTGCATTTTTTATTATAAAAGAAAATTTAATCAATGTTCAATATTTTAAATATTGTCTATATATAATTCCGTTAGATTAAGCTTGATTTTCATTAAATTGTGTTTAAATTTACGTTAATTTGTTTAATTAGGTTTAAATTAAGTTTAAGTTACGTTAAATAATGTTAAATTCGCTTTAAATTAAGTTTAAACTTGAAATTAGGATCATAGATATGTTTTTAAAAAAAATTGTGGATATAATTAAAATATTTGTAGATTTTATGGACTTCTTAACCCGTCTTCAGCATGAATTAAGTCAAAACTAAATGACTTTTTTGATTTTTGGTGCATTTGTTTGGAGTGGTTTAAGTTATTCAAAAAAACTTCGCGAAACAAATATTTATGAGAATAATGATCTTTAAAACATTAATATTCATGATAATCAGTTGCAAAAATCATTTTTTAAGCTTTTTTAATTTTAAAGTTATAATAGTAAACCTAAAGCTTAAATAATACAATTATTATGTTAGTCAAGTCTATAGACATGAAATTATACTAAATAAAACTATTTTTAAAATTAACAAAATTTTCAAAATTTGTATATCAGACAGAATTATTTAGAGACGAGAGCCTCCATCGAAAAGTTTTGTTCGAGACTCGAGAGCCTAAACTCTTGGAAATACCGATCACTAATAAGAACCCTTTCCTTTAGTATTAATGTTATTAATCAGCTTTAATTACTAAATGTATATTTTTATACAGTTTAAGCACCTTAAATTTATGTAATAATGTTAAATTTCTATTTAGCTTTTGAGCAAATATTAGTGCTCGGTATTTTCGAGAAATGAACTTCTCGAGTCTCGAAAAAATTTTAGCATCGATACTTGATTCTCGATCGAGTCTCGACTTTCCTCGAAATTCAATTAACATTGAAAACATATCTGACTTTCGAAAAATTTATTATTAATATAAAATTAAGACATTATCAGAATTTTAGTGAATACAAATCAATATAATTAATTATTGGATTATCAATAATTCTTATTTAAAAACACAAGTTGATTGATTAAATCAGGCTTTAAAGATGTGCACTGTTTACCATATGATTACAAGCTTTATAGAATATTCTCTCAGATAAAACAGAATATAAAATATAAGGAATATTTTATTAATTCTAGTTTTCAACGATTTACTATACATTGAATGATAATTAGGCTTAGGGTGACTAACTGTCCAGATTTTGAACTATTTTTAAAAAATTCAATGCTTGGCCCCCCCCCTTTAAGTTTTTCTCAAAATAAGAATTTGTAAAAATGCTATCCTTTGGTCCCCCTTTGATTTATGAGCTGTCCAGATAATGCCCAGTTTTAAACTTATTAGACTTGGTCACTCTAATTTAGGCTTCAATAAGTGATCAGTTTCCTGAAATTTAAATCTCTAATACTATATTCTGTACTTGTTTTAATTCATGTTATCAAAAATTTCGAGACTCGACGAATCTCGAAATGCCTCTCGATCGAGACTCGAGACCCGATACACTAGCAAATATTGAAAAAAGCCTTCTCGTTTGAATTACGCCCGTTACAAGAGAATTTCCCATAGCATTTGGCTTGAATCCATTTTAAAGAAAAAATAAATTTTGTTACTTTAGCTCAATTGAAATAAAAATATAGTAAATAAAAAATAAACATTAGACACCAGCATCTCATGGACACTAAAGGTTGAGGCAAAATTTATAAATTAATGATCAAAAGTGTTCAAAAATGTTCCGCACGTTCTCTTGAGTATTACCAATGTTTTATAATTTATTAAATTTATTTAGATATAATAATTATTATAATATTTGAAGAATGGATGAACCAGATGAACATGTCATGTCATTCGAGTCCAAATCCTTCTGCATTAGAAATAGCAATCACTAGTTTTTCTCGTAATATATTTTTAGACTTATATCGAGGTATAACGAGCTGATTGAAGCAGGTGTGAGATATCGGTAACCTATTATAGAAGTGATTGCTTTCATTAACATTTAATTGATCTAAACTTAAACTACAGTATAATTAATTACATTTCAATATTGCTATTAATGGCTGATATTTTGAAAGACATTTCACTCATGCCATTGATAGGCACTCTATCACTTCCCGTCGCAAATCTTAAGAAATCTTTTTGCATATCAAAGTTGAATGACTTAACGATATCCCAAAAATCCTTAATATAATTATCGTCTTCATGAAAGCCATCATAAACAGTGACTTTTCTGAGCTCTTCCATATCAATAGTAGGACAGCCGCAGACCAGCATTTCTACCTCTTCTGGTCTTAGCATCTGTTCAATTGATTAAATATAAAAAAGGACAAACATTTGTATTAAGTTAGGTATAAGTAATAAGTATTCTCACTATTAAAGCATTAGAAGCACAAACGCTATGAAATCCCAAATAAAAAGCTTTAAACGGTTGGAATATTGCCTTATTTAACACTAAATCCATATATAACTGAACATATTCTGAAATCAAACACGAATTAATATACAATTCATTTTGGAAAAAATGTGATAAATTTATATTATAATCATTAACCAAATCTATTTTCATTGGTTACAGCGATGTCTTGTCCGTCTGTCTTCAATACATGCGTTTTTATTTCTCCAAATTCTTCAACAGAGACCTAATTTTTAATAACATTAATAACAATTTTTAAACAAAGGCATTTGAATTGCAATTGAGATTTTAAATATTGCTGTCTTTTATTTGATAACACAGTGCAATTTTCAGAATTAACAATTTTACATTTGAGTGCTTTATTCGGTTATCACATGTAATTTGCAAAATTCTGTTCAATAAAACCTCTTTTTTAGCTACAGCTAAGTTTAAATTAAGTTAAATTTACCTGAAATGTCATGCAAAAGTCCTCTTCAACATTTCCTTCGTAAGCAAGCAATTCTTTGAGACCAATTGCAACGTCCTTTCAATCAAAATCAAATTTAAAATTTTAACAGTGCACAGAAGGTATCTATTAGTCTGGCTTAATCTCTTTTGTAGATTTGATGGCATTCTGCATATTAAATGATAAAAATTTTATGCAAAAAACCCCAATTAATAGCAACAGATAATATATATTTAGTTATTTGTGGGTTTCGCATAAAATTTTTATTATTTAATATGTAGAATGCAAGTCAAGTCAAGTATAAGTCTGCAAAAGAGATTAAGCCAGACTATCGCTCTAACAGATACCTCCTGAGTAACCCATTTACAGTGAACTTGGTTATAGTGAAAACCCGCTTATAGTTAAGAGTTGGATATGGACATCACTGTTTGTTTATAGTGAAACTCCGTCCGCCGTTTATAGTAAAGGCTTTGGTCTGTCCCGACTATTTCACTATAAAGGGGTTACATTGTATTAAATGTTATTATTTTCATAATTTTACCGATTTACGATTTACTTTTAAAATTTATAACTAAATAATAATTAGCAAATCAATGTCTGAAAATTTCTTAACATATCACTAATCATTTTATAGAATAAGTTTTCCCTTAATTAAAGGAAAATAATGGTAAAATCATAAAACCTCGCATAGAAAATAATCTTTTAAAATCAATTTAAACTATTATTTGAATCTTTTATTCGCAGAGAAAATAATGGCTCTGAGTAGGAAAGGATTTTTAGTGCAGTGATCTTCAATCCTTCTCCATCTCAAAAAATTCATTAACTATTGTTGTTTGAAATTAATATAATATTAGCGGCAAATAACGTAATAGAGGTCAGATTTACCTTTGAAATTTACAGTACATTATTTAATTTCGATTTTTTATTGTATTTTAGAAAACTATATATTTGTTTTAGTTTACAGCTTATATCTGTATTCATAATTCTTGAGTTATTTATTTAATATAAAGTCTGAAATAGAAAATTTGAAAGGTCAAAATATGAATACTATGAGCTTATTATATTAATTTTAAGCAACAATAATTTATGGATTTTTTAGATGGAGCAGGATTGAAGATCCAAGCAGCACTTAGGATCCAACCCTACTGGATTATGATTTTACTTACAGGCATAACTTCAGAGAAGTCATCCATTGTTATATTGCACATTCCAACTGGTGAATGATCTAATTCTTGAGGAACGACTGGAGGACTTAACAGTTTTTTGAAGCAAAGTGTTGGAAAGTGAAGATCAAGTATTCTGGCGAATAAAAGTTTCACATTATTTATGAAATGAAGAATTTTGTGCTATTAAGTATAAAATTTATACAAATGTGCTCTGAATTAAAACAATGAAAAATAAGGGCAAAATATTCTGTTTTTGTGTTTAAGTGAAAAATAATATAATAGTAAAAATGCTTTCTTTGCTTGTAAAATAAAGGTGTATTGTAACCAATCTGTAGGAAAACTTTCCATGCAATAAAATTATATCTATAAGTTGTAAAATCAATTATATAATTTAGATTATAGCTTAAATGAAATAGAAATTAAATTTGGATCCGATTAATCGCTGTCTAGAAAACGCTTTTTTTGATAGAACTCTAATAAGTTTAGTTAAAAATAGTTTTGATATCTGTCTTGATTGAAGACAAATTTTCTTTCCAAAACTTAAATTGACTGGAATTTAAGGATTATTGCGTTTTGTAGACAATGATTTATCTTCTATAATATATTATTAAATTTAAAAATTACATTGAATTGTAAACGGCGAGTCCCATCAACTACATCGAGTAATCATCAAAAGTTAAGGAAATGAACTCAATTTTTAAAATTTAATCAAGTATTCAACTAAAATAAAATAAAAAACTGAAGGATACGACTCCAATTAGATTATATTCTCGAAGATTTCCCATTTGGGCTGTACTGAACCAATAGCATCTCGCCTTACTGTGATATACGAACATACCTGAAGTTTAAGTGTTTTAAAGCAAACATTTAATATAATTTACAAGTGAACCATTAAAATTTCTTTTTCAAACAAATGCGATACAATTAAGCGTCTATTTTATATTTATAAATAGATTTTTTCTTAAATGATTAATAATTGATTTACAATTTGAATGTTTACTACTTAACATATATTAGTGATACAAAGAGACAGAAACATTCCCTTCCCATTCCTATTAAAGAATTTATTCTGATCCCTATTCCCATTGCCATGTTTTATAACTAAAGTTTTATTGTTTAGAAAGTTAATTATAGTATTATAATCATTGAGTGATAACTATTGAGTCATATGTATAGGGTTTTAGATTCTTTTCATCTGTGTTTCTGTTCAGTCAATATTTTAAAATTCAGATTCACATTCCCATTGCATAAATATTACTGATGCACATTCCACTCCATTCCCATGGAAATATGGTTTGTGACACTATTGCACAGATTTTTGACAAATATTATATTTGATTAAATCGCATTTGTTTTGTTATTTGTATAGAAATAAACTTCGATTACCATAGTCCTGATGAAATATTTGTCTAATTAACAGCAAGAACCATTCTTTGGTGAGTCCTCCCATGTCAAGCCCTGGTTCTCCAACGAATGTCACTTTTAATTTCTTTTTGAGATCATTTTGTTTTCGAGCGATCTTAATATATATTATATTAAAATTATGTTATAATAGTATAAAAATTAGATTTAGTTTTAATTTAATGATTGAATTTTCTTTAAAAGTTATAATAGTCAACAACAATGATGTACAAAGGCTTAGGATGAGCCTAGACTCCAGGCTCGACTCGAAAGTTCCTTTTGAGTCTGAGGCTCAGACTCTAAGTTCTTTAGCCTAGGCTCAGGCTCGGCCTTTTCGAGCTTATGGATATCATTAGTCAACAAATTTTATTCATTCATGTATTCTATTTATTTTCCGTAAAAACTTTCTATAATTTTATAAAAGTTTCAAAAATATAACAATAGATTTAATCCGGACTTAATAGCATATCAGGTCTGTTGAAATTTAAAACTAAACTTTTCGAGTTTCGCGTTTAATCAAAGCTAAAATATAATTGAAAGGCTGTAAGATTTAATCTCAATATAATACCAATATTAATTAAATTGTCAGCTTAGGCTCAAACTTAATTAAGTCATTAAAAGCCATTTCAATTATTCAATGCTTGTTTCAAAGTATCTTTTTTGATGAACATTAGGTGAAATTTAATGTCAAGGGTTTGAATTCTTGCTCGCATTTAAATCTATTTAAACATTTCGAAAATTAATTGAATTTTGATCCTCAAAAGTCCAGAGTTATAATTGAGTTTAAATTTAGGACTTTTACTTAAAATTAAGTTAATTTAAGTTAAAGTTTTTGAAATATTTAAGTTAATTTGAGTTTGTTTTGAAAAACTCAAAATGACTTGAGTTTAGTTTAAGTTTTCAGAGTTTAAATTTAAGTAAAAATAAAAGCAAATTTCATAATTACAATAAATAATAAAACTAAAGGATTTTCTTATAATTAAACACTTTAACATTAAATTTCAACTAAAGAATATTCTATTTTATTAAATTCAAGCCTCTCTCAAGCTCGCCTGAAGCTTAAAAAGTTTGAAATTACTTTTATTACAATCATAACAATGCTTATTCAGTAAAAAAAAGTTTTAACTTATAATTGGATAATCATTAGCAAAAGCCTTAGTAGAAAAATAAGGCTTAATATCGATTCAATCTAAAGCATTATTACTAGTATTTATTTTTATATGTTAAGTACTTTTGTGAATATAATTGGCAAAGCTTTAGGGCAATCAAAATTTCAGAAATTTTTATGTCTTAATAGAATAGTATTGAGAAAAATTTCTTTAGGACAAAATTTCTCTTCATTTGAGTTTCTATAAAGTTTCTCATGGAAACAACGAAAATAACTATTTTTAGAAATTTTCAAATACTTAAGACCTGTTAAAATAACAGCATTTTTAAAGTGACATATCTTTGTTGTCGAACAATATAAACTTTAATACTTTGTAAAGTTATATGATTGTGATTGTAATGAATCGATAGTTAATCGTTTAAATAATAAACTTATATATACCTCATTCAGTGAATCTGATACAAGATTTGGTCTCCTAATGTTCAAATTGAGAAAGAATACGTCTATATCAGCCACTTGTTGATGTATTGCGCGATTAAGAAGGCTTTGCTATAACGGTTACCCAAAAAAATAAATAAATATTTTAATTTTAAACTCTAATATAAGTTCAAATAATAAATTAAACATAAATTAATTTAGATTAATGTAATTATGCGAAAGTGAGCAGTAAAAGCTCATCGAATTAACTGTTAGCTATTCTTTCAAACAGCTTACCCTTGCATTCAGTATCATTTGTTGCTCAGAATCTCTTTGAAGGACTTCAAAAAATAGAATAAATACACAATTGAGACCAAAGTAAACTAAATTATTCTAAACATGTAATGCTCACTGGTTTTCTTTGCAACGATGCTCAATATAAACGGGTATTGACAGTATGAAAATCTAAATTTAATTGAAAATTATCAAAATTTATTTATTTGAAAATAATTAACCGAAATACTTATTATTTTTAGAAGGATTTTGCCATCTGTAGTATTCAGACATTAGATTGATGTGGTCTAAGGCGTAATTGTAGAATTCGGTATAGTTTATTAAATTAGGCATATTTTTGTTGTTGGCTGCATCTGAACAAATAGAAGTATATTGATTATAAGCAAAACTTAATAGTTATAAAATAACTTTAATTTCTTACTTAATAATGCGAGAACACGAGTTGCACAAGGAATCCAAAAGCGACTTTTGTTAATTGAGGGTAATTTATGACGATTTGCAGGTGGAAACTCTCGAATTGTAATGAATTGCAAAAGTCGCTTAACGAGAGATCTTAATCTTTCAGGTTCTGATCTAAAATTTGAATAAATTATCTTTAATCAAGGTTCCCTAAGGCGGGGGTGTTGGGGGTGTGCATAACCCCCTGGAAAGTTGAAAAACTAGACACCCCTCAAGATTTTTCCTAATCCTAAAAAATTGTCTATCAAATCTGATGAGTTTTACCC
>JAQGAM010000398.1:0-13265 GCA_034697665.1 Nanhermannia comitalis
GGGGTGTAGGGGGTTTTACACCCCCTAGAAATTTGAAAAACTGGACCACCCCCTAAGATTTTTCCTAAAAAAATTGCCTAACAAATCCGATGAGTTTTACACACCCCTCTAGAATTTTTAAAAAAATTTTAGACTTACGCCCCCCTTGACGAACCTGATTATACTTAAGTTATATATTTGACAGAAATTGAAATTAAAATGCGAAGCGTTGACTGCAAACAACAATTACAAAAGCGTCAGTGTTACCGAAACTCTAAACTTCTTCCTAAGAAACGGTTTTCAAAAAAAATAAAGAAAAAAATTTCTTTATCTTAAATTGAATCGGTTTTTGTGACAACTCATGCAAATTAAATATTTAACATATTATTAATACTTAGCAATAAAGAAATACTAGAACTACAAGTACAGTATTTAAGTATGATAAGTATGAAGTAGTTATGAAGGAAAATGTGAGCCCACAGGCATATCAGTCGGTAACTCATAAAAAAGAGACGTTTATTGTTTTCGATTAAGAAATTGTATTTTGAGTTTACATTAATTATTTAAAAATGAATGAATATTAAATGATGTGATTTGTGAATTAGAAATTAGCATCACTTGTAAAGTGCAAAGAGAGAGAAAAATTTAATAAATAATTCATAGTAACTGCGAGTGAAGCATAGCTACCAAATGTATTAAAAGTTTAGGCAAAATAAAAGGGCAAATGAGTTGGGCTTATCATTGGGCGGATGTAATTATAGAGTTTACTGGGGATGAACTCAACTTCATATGTAATCTTATGTGAGACCAGAGAATAGACACGAGTCAACACATACCGAGAGAGGGGAAGACAATTGAAAATGGTTTTCATGTAATTATTGACATTGAATATGAAAATATTCCAAACATAATATTAAAGCAAATATGCAATGATTTATATGAATTATATAAATATGAAATGCCTTTAAGCTTAATATAAAATAAAATGGAAATATACTGAACCAAAATAAATAAAATTGGAAAAAATCTCAAAGATTCAGCTCATTTCTTATCCAATATTAAATTACAGTATATTATACTTTTTGAATTTTAAATTTTTATATTTTGTTTGGTATTTAAATAATTTTTGAGTCAAATTTATAGTGAAATATATATAAAAATTGAATTTAATGCCAAAAAATGGGACTGATTACAGATTTTGACTCTCAATAAGCATATCAGTGAAATTTAGATATAATTTGAATAATTCTATATTCAACTTGAAAATGCCATCGAGTATTAAAATTTATTGAGTGATTCGTATGAATAATACAGCACTTGTATGATGTGATTTATGAGTTCTACTCATCGAAAGTTTGCTTAACTTTTATTCTAATAAAAAAGTTATACTATTTTCTTATTAAGATTAAGTTATGAGATATTGTGTAACAGTATTACAAAAGAATTGGATTCACATAACATGTTTTGTTGAGTGTTTTTTCATTAATTCATTGCTACATGAAATTGATTTTTGCTAATCTTTAATATCTGTACTTTCACTAAATAAAGTTGAACAACAACATTGAGGTTAATCTATTATTTACATATACTTTAATAAGAAATAGCAACGTAACAAAAATCAAAGTAATCCCTTTCGTTAGTTCTCTCATTAATCTCTTATGATTAGAGAAGAAGTTGATTATCTGCTTCTTATTCTTTATTGAATAGTTATATACTGTTATATACTGTGCTATTATTAAGTATCCGATAAGAAATTGTTAGTTATTTCAGCTTTAGGTTCAATTATTTTTTGCAATCAATTTCAATGTGTGACTATTTCTTTGCATTCACATTGATTTTGTATTGATTTAGAGTTAATGTAAACTCGAATGCTTTGGAATAACAGAAATGTAACTCAAAATACAAGTTAAGAGAAAAAATATAAGTTTTCTAAAATCTTTTTTCACATTCTCTTTTGAGTGAATGCTCAAAAATTTTCTCTACTTTTATTCCACTCTTAAGTAAATGCATTTTAACTCAAAGCAAATAAAGCGGAAAAGAGAAACTTTACTTAAATTCATATAAAGTTTGGTTTTTTATTTTAAATAAATGCATGCATTTGGGGAAAAAGTTATTTTTTCTGCCAATTCTATAGTCTTTCTCATGTCTCTGATTACTCGATGGAAAATAAGGAATAAAAAAGAACGGATCAAATGCTCAACTTTACCATTGATGACAATCTCTTTAATGCCAAAGAAAAGATCTTTCCATCGCCAGAGAGTGAATGCCTCATATGGTATAAATTGTGATATATATCGTAATACACAAAGAGAACAAAAAAATATACATTCTTTGAATTATATAAAGCAAAAATATTTGAAAAATACCGGATGAGAAACGGATTCCTATGCATTGGCGAGTGAGAAAAATTTTCAACAAAGATGAAAAACAAATGTTTGTCAGAGCCTTTCAAATAAACAATTTTGTAATTTTGAGCAAAAAATTTTCAAAATGTTTTTATCAATAGTTTAAGTTAAAAATATAATGATATAAGTTATTGTGTAACTCTTGGAACTTTAGTCCTCAAATGCCTGTCCTTCCGTCAACCCTTTGCTTTATTTAAAGCAAGTTTATTGTTATTTTAAACAAAGCTAAAAATTTTATATATTATTGAAATCACAAGATTTTTCCACTTTATTAACGCTATAATTAGAAACTTAATAACGAAAACTTAAAACTGAGAATTTCTAACATTTTTATTATAAATATTATGTTGTATTTAACAGCAATTACAACATGAGCTTATATTAATGGTCTTGTTTTTAAATATTATCGTTTTTGACGAATAAATTCAGTTAATGATAAAAAGTTTGATAAAAGTTTGACAAGAATTTCGATTTAGACATTGGAATCAAATTCTTATAATGCTATTACTGAAAGCCTTTCTTTGCTATGTTATCAATGCTATGATATTTGAACTCAAACCCAATATAGAAATTTCAGATATAGAAATAGGATTCTGTTCTGATAATAATTATCGTGACCTTAATTATTAAAAAAATCCTAATATAAAGTCTTTTTTATTAGAAATATATTCTTGTTATCATTTCAATAACCAAAATAATAATTGACACAAATGGATATATTTTATATGATAGTATACTATATTCTTCGCTAAAGTTTTACAGTTAATTAATTTTACTGCACACATAAATTCTCAGAAAAAATATCGTTTTATGTTCTCTTTGGAAAAGCTTTTTCCATTTATATTACTTAAAGGTTAAAATTTATCATTTGCTTAAAGTAATTACAACAAAACCTATTCAATCACTTAATATAAAAGCAAATAGAAATATGGAACTTATAAAAAGCATATAAAAAGAAATTTACATAATATGACAGCGGATTTTAGCCCTTATTCCGCGTACCAGTAGGTGGTACTGTACAAATTTGATTTATAATAAATTATTATTTTCACTAGAAATAGAAGTAGTTTTTATCATATTAGCAATAGTTGTATGACTAAAAGTTTTGGTTGCATTAACTTTATGAAAATTCTTGCTGCTATTTTGCAAGTTTTATGAAGTATACAATTAAAATGAAGTCAATTTTTAAATTTTTTTTAACAATTTTAATGAAAATTATCACATTTAATGAATTTATCATTAATTTTATCATAAAATAGACGAAAAAATTTGAACAGTGGTATATTACACTATTTATATGTATCATTCACTAACAAATCTGTGCGACGCAAATGCCTATCGAGTGTTTTAGTGGTACCAGAATTGAAAAAGTATCTAAAACGGCAGCAAAATAAGAATGAATCACTGCCAGCAATTATAATTCTCGGATTGCATTTCAATTAATCAAAGAATTATTTGTTAGGATAAAAATATTAAAAAATATTAATTATTTTTATAGTAAATTAAAGCTAAGAAATAGAAAGAAAAGAGACAATAATAGCATCTCAATAATGATTTATAATTCACGAATAAGTTATAAAATAAAGAATCAAATGCTAATATGTCAGTCGAATAACACAATAAGATATATATATATTTTTTTTGATTGCAACAAATATACCATAAAATATAAATCAAAATTGTAAATAAAGTTCAATAAATTTGAAATAACTGGGAATTAAGTCAATAATCATTATATTAAAAAGCTATAACAGTTTGATTCAATTTAGAAAAGCTTTGAAAAGACAAAAGTGAATAACATAAGTAAAAAATAGCATTTATAGTAACTGCCAAAATGTGATCTCAAATCCCGATGTGGATCAAAATCGCAATTTATGTGTCCATAACTGTCAACCGGAGAGAGGAAAAAATAAAATTGAATATAACATAAAAGACTGCATTGAAAAGAATATTTTAAAATTTATATCATTTATACAGAAAAAATACCCATAATTTTATCTACAAATAAGTCATAAAGACTTTATATTCCTTTGATATGCAGTAATTATTTCTGTTATTTTCAATTTGTAATTAGCTTTCAAAATATGTGACTGAAAAAACATATTAAAGTTTTGACATTAATTTATTCATTTGAAAAGATCTCAAAAAACAGCTTAATATGAGAGATAAAGTTCATAACGAGAAAAAAAATCTCATGGGATGAAAAGATTTCTATTTTCATTTATAAAAGTTATTTTAAATTTTCTTATTATGTTTTTTAATATAAGTTATTTATCGAAATGAATTCATACTTTTAACTTTGATGCTAAAGCTTAATCCTTGGAGTTTTGGATTAAATTGAAATTTTGGATTAAAAAAAATAATAGAAATATATTATTCTGTAGTCATTAATAATGACTTAGAATTATAATTCTCTGAAAATGAAATGAATGTTGGATTTTGCTATTAGAGGATTAATTCTTTAGAAAATACATCTATAGCTGATTTATAGCACTGTAAATAGAGTCGTATTCAATAGAATAAATAGTTGAATAAATTTATAAATTTGTGTGCAATATATCTTTATTTAAATTCATTTTTCTCGACCATTAATTTTAAAGAAGGATAAAAGAAAATAAATTTTTATCGGAAAAACTTTGCCAATAATACAGTTAAAAATTTGTGACAAAATTTATTATAGAATAATATATAGACAGTTCAGTAATGATTTGTTATGAAACTTATTCTACAAATAAGAGCCCAGTTTTCTGGAATAATAACTCTTATTTATTATACCCTTAAAAAATATTTTTTCGCTGTGATATATAAGCATTAAAATAAGATAATAAAAAGAAAACATAAATAAATTTTCATCACTAAATAATATGTCTTTATTTAAAAAACGAGGAAAACTAGCGTTGAAAACAGTAGCGTTTGGTTATACAGTGTTTTACACAAAACGACAAAATCAATAATAAAGTGACGCCCAGTAGTAC
This sequence comes from Nanhermannia comitalis, assembly GCA_034697665.1. Classification (NCBI taxonomy): domain Eukaryota; kingdom Metazoa; phylum Arthropoda; class Arachnida; order Sarcoptiformes; family Nanhermanniidae; genus Nanhermannia; species Nanhermannia comitalis. Next base: position 5,360 of record JAQGAM010000398.1, read on the forward strand.
CACATAGAAGATGATATTTGGGAAGCGGATCATTGCCTATAACATCTTCATCACATATTTTTGCCTCATAGCAACATTATAACAAGCGAAAAATATATTCCCTTATAATAACAATACTGCACGACATACTGTATTGCTCTAAATATCTATCTCTATATAACTTATAACACCAGACCTTTTTCATTTCAAATATCTATTGCTGTGATAATAATATTGGTCTTAAAGAATAAAATGCCATAAGAGTAAAAAGCAGTGCAACAACTTATTTAGTGTTGTTATACAAACTTTTAGTTTATTTCCTATTAGGCCTAATCTTTATTTATTCGACTAATTTAGTGCAGATTTAGTGCTTATCTTACAAAATAAGGCCTTTTATGTCGAGTCTTATAAATAATAAACTCCGTATTATTTGAGAACATAATAATATCTGTCATAAGAAATCATAGAATTTGAAACACAAATAACTTGTGCTCTGCTTTTTAATACAGTGCAAAAATTGTTACAATGCTTTGAGTCAAATAAACTTTTAATTTAATTTAAATTTGCTTTAAACTTGTTTTCTAAAGCAGATTATGTTTAGTATATTATATATTATATCTTTTAATTTTTAGGTGAAATGGTTCACAAAAAAACTGAAACTTATATAACTTGAGTAAAATAGCATTCATAGAAATAACATGAAAAGTGCATTATAATCAATACATAAAAATATTTGCACTAGAATTCTCTCTTATTAAGTCTAAACTTATTGTGCTCTGTTGTTAAAAACTAAAAAATACAGTCACTCTCTGTAACTAATGATAGAACTGAAAACATGTGAAAAAGATTTTTTTCAAAAATAAATTTAACACTTGAATGATTTAAGATAACTTTTTCATCGCATATATTGATTTTCAAGTCAATAGTTGCTTGAAATTAAGTTTCATTTTTCAAAAATAATTTAAGTAAAAGTTCTGCAAAATAATTGTTGCAGATTATATCGTGAATTGACTGTTAAAATAATATTATTTATTTACGAAATCTCTTTATAAATTTAAAATATCACTCATTTTTTCTTTTTTGCTGTGTATTATAGTTAAAATTGACGTTTGAGAGCTATTTTTGACTGATTCTGACTTTTTATAAATTTGTTTTTTCTACAGAAAATACTTATTATTGTTTTGAATGTTTATTCTTAAATTCAATATTTAACTGTCAGAATGAAATATTTATCCACTTTCTTAAAAATATTGATTTTATGATAACTATTCAAGTACTATATACTGTACAGCTGACCAAATTAGGTTATGCTCTAATAACTCTCGGAAAAGATGCTAAAAGATAAGCTTTAAGAGCCCATTGGATTTTGCATCGAGTTTATTGATATTTTATAAGTTACACGTATTTCAGATATTTGAATATTTGTCTCGTCCCTTATATTTCTTTAGTAATTTATGCATTGCTGGGTTATCTGCATTTTACATAACTTGAATGGTCAGCTGTACACTGAACTGAAAACTAGCCATAATATGATTAAGTTTCCAGAAATTAGTTTTAAAATTTAATTATTTTCTAAATTACAAAACGAAAGTTTCATTTTATGAAACGGGCCAATAATTAATGAGCGAATTCTTCATCAAAAGCGTATAATAAAAGTAATTATCGAGCAATTAATCTGTGCACAAACCAATCAAATATAGTTTTATACATTAATTTTTGTGGATATCGAGTCAGATATCTTTTAATTTCATTTAATAATAGCTGTATAGATATTTTGGTTTTGCGTGAGAATAATCTATAATTTGTTTTTAAACTAAAATTTATGCATTAGATAACACTTTGTTTTGCGATTAAACACGAGATTGTAAAAAATTTCTACTTATGATCAATTATTTCAGTGATAAAGTTATGTCAAGTTTTTATTAAATACTTATTTCATTTAAATTTATTGAACGATAACAATCATAATAATACTGTACAATAGTTGAACATTTTCTGTTTTGGATAACTTGTTCTGTTGGGGTAACTCTTCTCCCAAAATGCATTTGAGCTGTTCTTCAACCAATTCATACGTGTATAACATTTCTATAACGAGCTCACCTTTGAGTTCAGCTTTGACCTGAAATAGGAGTCAACATATCCAACAAGTTTTTGTAAATACGCTGACCATTATTGTGATTCATTCACTATTTCGAGCGCACGTTTCGCCTAAAATACACATTAGTTATAAAAGTTTTCGGGTTCTGTTTTTGTGTTTTACTCAATGAGTACTTAATACATATTATGAACATTTTATGAAAAACACAACAATCTTAATGAACTACTCTATACTGTACATAAACATTGTGATCTGCCTAAAATCGAACCCAATGTGGTATAAAAAGATTGATATATGGTTATGAAGTGAGCCTACAATCACTCATTTATGATAAATAAATGACAAATAAAACTGTTTTTCTATATAACTATTTCTATAATAAGTTTTTCTCTTAATAGACTATTAATTGAAAGCAGAACTATTGGGAAATATATGGCGAAAAGTAATAATAAATTGATTTCTTATGACTATGAAGAAGATTGCAGTCATTTAATAGAGAATGAGAGACATGAACACCAAAATGAGAGCAAACTGTTATCATCATCATCGCCATCACGAACATGTCCAGCGATTTTATTGCTTAAGCAATCTTTGTATATACAGCTATCGATAGTTTGTGTTTTATTTTCATTAATAGTATTGTTAACTGTTGTGAATCTGACGTCTAATTCTTCGCAATCGATCAATAACTTAATTGATAGGTTTAGTGTTAATCGTGATGACAGTAATGATACCGACATTTTTGATGATATTTTTCGTAAAACTAAATTAAGACACGGATCAGTACGAGTTACCACTCATTGTGGTACACTTTTTGGTGGCAAAGAACAGGAGGCCTTTGTTTTTAAGGTAAGTCAAACTTTAGTTAGTATTAAAGCTTTTTTCTTACTTATGTAGAAATTAACAATTAATTACTTATTAAGCAAATTGAAAATTATAAAATACATGTATTCATAGATTTCACATTTTGTATTGAATTCATATAAGAAAATCAATTTCAAAGACATTTATTTATTTGTTTGACTAAAGCCTAATTCAATATTAGTTTGATATACAGTATTGGGTAATAGTGAGTAAAATTTCATTAGACATTTTCTAAGAAAAATAATTGATATCTTTAGGGCATTCCTTACGCACATCCGCCAATCGGAACAAGAAGATGGTCACCACCGGAGCCGTTATGCGATCCCGAAAGTCATCGTCATTGTAATAAATTTGGTTCATCTTGTTTTCAAGTGAATCCATTCTCAGTAGAGTTAGAAGGAAAAGAAGACTGTCTTTATCTTAATGTTTGGACACCAACAATCGATCCGGAGGTAAGAGAATGAGTCTAAAGGCCTTCCATTACTAAGAATTAGTTTATCATGATTTAGTCGTAAGCGCTAATTGATTATCATTGATGTTTGTTTCTGTTGCGCCGATTAATCTTCAAATTATATGATAGAAACATATTGTCATTTCTCTTCATATCATTTAATTGACATCAGATATCCAGACGCGGATATCCATAACTATTTCAGAGGATATGCTCATAAATATAGGAAATTATTTGGTGCTTACCATGAATTATAAGCAGAGAAGATATCAATCTTTGTGTTTGAATTAATTCATATTTTTCACACGTACTGCACAAACAACAGAGTTCTTAATAAAATTGCTTTCATGTTAATTATTTCTATAAACTTCATAATTAGTTCAATTCTCTGCTCAAAAGTCTTTTAATTATACCGTTTTCTAACATTTAAGTTACTTTTATGATAATTGCGTTTATTTTCGTGCACTTTATTCAGAACAACATTTGACTACAGATTGTCAGACATATGAGTCTCTCATCATTAGGACGTGAATTGAATTTACAGTATTCGCAAGAGAATTAGATTTTAGTTAATTTGAATTAAGATTTTTGTTCAACAAGTATTTTTACAATTTTTGCAATCTTTGACCTCTCCCTGAATCTAATCTCTAATCTTGTTATGAAAGCACTAAAATCATTTACTGCTAATAAAGTTACGCCCAAGTGATAGATTAGCCACAGATAGGGTAAAAATTGAATCTCAGTTCACTCACGTTTGAGCACATGCTGTCATTTAATCAAAAATTAAAAATTAAAAAATTAAATATTTATAATTTTGTATTTAATTTTAATTTCAAATTGACTTTAAGTTTTTATGTCTAATTTGTCTTTAGACTTCTTGTCAGATAAAGTAATTTATAAAATTCATTAATTCAAAAGAATTTAATGTGAAAGTAGAGACGTGTACTACTACTTAACTTTACACTTGGAATAAATTTAGATTAAATTTCAGTTTTTGAAGTTTGTTATCCATTATTTGAGAGCTAGTGCTTTAGAAACTCTCTTTAATTTGATTGAATTAATGCTAAAGCAGTAGTGCATTCACTCTTTTAAAGCTTTTAATGCATCAAAACTTTAGACATAGATTTGCTCTTTTAAAATGTAAATAAATATTTTGAGACAGACTTTGGTGAATATCCTGTTGCACTAAAATGAAAGTTAAATTTAAATAAACATTTCAGTTAAAAATATTTATTTTTTAATTATTCAAAATCGAATTAAACTCATATAACCTTAAATATAAAACTCAAATATATAAACTCACTCTCTATTTGCTGAAAATATTTGAATCATTAAATGGTCTTAAAAAAAGTTTTCCTTCTATATTAAGAGTAACCTCAATATTACAGTTACAGTATTTTAACTAAACTCTATATTTGCTATAAATAATGTCATTTCTCAACAAAGGATATTAATTTAATTTCTGCTTCTGTTTAACTTTTCAATCATAGAGTTATTTACTTAATATATGAAAAGTTAATATAAAATGACTTTTACTTTTGAAGGCGAGCCTATCAGTGATGGTTTGGATTCACGGAGGTTTCTTACAGTTTGGATCCGGACATCAGCCGGGCTTAAAACCAAACGGAAAGTTATCGAAAAACATGAACACAGTGTTCGTGAGCTTAAACTACAGACTGCATGCGTTTGGGTTTTTAGCCCTCGACTTACTGATGAACAATACAAAAAAGTCAACAAATTTTGGTCTAATGGATGTCGTATTAGCGCTTCAGTGGATTCAATTGAACATTAAATCGTTTGGCGGCGACAATAAAAGAGTCACATTATTTGGTGCCGATTCTGGCGCTGCTCTCATTCTTGCTATTATTACCAATCCTGATATGAGATCTCTATTTTACTCTTCATGGCTAATTGATCCGGCGGTATATTTCGACAAATCAATAACAACTGCCTCTAATGATAATAAGAAAAAATTTCTGAAGCGAACTAAATGCAAAACTATTGATTGTTTGCGTTCACTTTCTCGGTTTCAAGTAATTAACTCTTTTTTGGGCAAAAGTGATCCCTCTTTTCGTATTATCGATCAAAACGATTTACCCATTTTAGGCATTATGAGCGAGCAATTGATTACAATTGATGGTAAAAAATTAATACAAAATATTAGTTTATTTTTTACACTAAATATTTTACTTTCAATATAGTTATGTTTGCGTTTCTTTATTAAATTTGCGAATTCTGTTATACAATTAACTTTTACAGCAATTTCTTATTTCTAGTACTGTATTATCTAATTATAAAATTCTTTAATGACTATACCCTTAGTTTATTGAAAAGTAAATTGTTTTCACGATTTCATTAAAGACATAAATCTTTCTGTTATATCATATTTTCCATCTTTAGGTACAATTGTTCGCGATTCCTATCCTTTCAAAACTATGTCTAGTGATATACCATTACTGATCGGTTCCTCAAGTCATGCGATAGCCTTCTGGCCCGGCCCTAAAGATCTATATAACTGGTCGTGGAATGACTACAGTAAATATGTGACCACTAGTCTTGACTCATTTGGTCCACGTTTGGCACAAATGACTTTAGAATTGTATTCATCAGTTCAGACCGACATCGAGCCAATGACACCACAATTACAATACATAATTATGGTGTCAGAGCTCAGGCAAATTTGTCCAATTGATTATCTCTCAGAAGTTTTAGCAATAAATGCCAAAAATCCTAATATATTTCGATATGTGATCAATGCTAGAACTTCGAAACCGGTGAGCATTAACTTTTTTTTTTTTTTTTTATTAACATAAAGTATTATCAATTTTAGAGATAAAAAAATTTTATTTGAAAAAACTCTTTATTCAACTTAATGAGAATAATTTGAATATAAGAATTGGCTTTTCTTTAACTCTAAACTGAAATAATGGATTATATCTATCATTCTTAATAAGTATAATTGGATTCCTCTATAGGTTCGAGTATATGAATATCCTGTTAATTATTCGTTTCACTTAATAGACGCGATTTCATTCTTCGGTCAAATGGAAGCCTGGATTCGTTGGCCAACATTTAATGATTATTCCATTAGTGAGACCGTACAAGAGATAGTAATAACATTTATAAATAATAACAATGCGTCCCTCTTATCACAATCTTTATGGCAATCATTTCCTCGACAATACTCTGAAATAGTGTCGCAATTAAATTATACTTCAATAGTAACCGCTAATTACCATCAAAGCGATCGCTGCTATTTCTGGCAAAGCGAACAGCTATTTAATTATATGTGGACTGTTTGAGATCAGACTTTCTTTCGGCTATTTTTTCTCATATTAATTGCTGTAAAAAAGTTTTTTGTCTTCAAGTATGAAAACTATTTGGTGTAAAGTTTTTTTACGTGATTATACATATAAATCAATATTTCAAATAAAATTATTTATTGTATAAGAATTTTAAATAAAATTATCGATCAATTAAACATTGAATGTTAATAACAGGTTTGAAGTTAAACACAATAAGAGTGTATATAATAATACCATTAATGAGATATAATTTTAACTCTTAATTGAATTTAATTTGATTCATGAGTAGAAAAACCAATTTTGTGAAAAGATAAGAGAATTCTAGAAAAAATATTGCATTTCATGAAAGAATTTTATAACTCTTCACAAATAGCAGCGTTCGTGTGTTTCACAGGTAGATCGATATGAATTCTTATATTTCCAACAATTTTAGGAATTAGTTATATTCAAGCTTTTAGACCATTATGGCATTAAAGAGCATTTTTCTCTTATGAAACTAACTTTTCTATACTTATAAGTTATAACCTATAACTTACTCAATATAATGTATTTAGATTTTGCCAGATTTTTATCTTATGAGTGACTCTTAAATATTTTTTCATGAAAATGCACTTTTCTTAAAGCCAATCATTATAGAGACTGAGGTTTCTTTTCTCAGTTACAAAGTGTATAATTTAATTTATTCTTTCCTAAGCATTACACATAAAATAGAGCCAAGAATATGGTTTATCTAAAGATTCAACATCTCAGATGAGTTTCTTACAGAATCAATGCTTTCACTCTCATCTTTACATAAACCCTAAACTAAAATAAGTAAGAAAATTGTTTGCGTGCAATATTTGCATTTCGGTGTAACAAATGACGCACACATAGGAAATAACTTATACCGCCAGTAGCTGAGCACAGGCTAACAAAATGAAATAAATCTTTTCCTTCAGAAATGCTTATTATACTTCTTATTTCAAATTTGAAATCTTCATTTTGCTCTCTCATTAAAGTTAGTTTTGAAAAATGAAATATTTTTCGCTAATAATACACAGTATATACCAGTACAGCACAAACTATAAAGGCGTGCTCGCCATTCATCTGATCGCTTCATCCATTTAGTACTGATAGGGGAAGGGGAGGAAAAAACGTAAAAATTCATATTCACCTATATGTTTAACTTTTTTGAACGTGTGAAAATGCTTATATATAGGGGGGGGGGGG
>JAQGAM010000399.1:0-13260 GCA_034697665.1 Nanhermannia comitalis
ATAGAAAGGATGAGGACAAGTATTATTAATAGAAATATTATGTATTTATAAATTAAAACTTAAATATCGATAAAGTAAGTGTATTGTTATGTCTCAAAACTTTTTTTTTTATATTTTTGTTAATTTACTTAAGATTTTGTTACAGTTATCGTAAATATAATTTAATATTTTTATTTTTTAAGCCAGTTATTAAGTAAAGCTATATTGGAATTTCTGCCTAATATTCTGAAATACAGGTAAGCTCTTATGTAAAATTTAAACATAATGTCATTTTATGCATGTATCAAAAAAGGGTCTAAAAGTTGACATTGTTTAAGGTATTTGTTATTTCCATTAATACATTGCTATTTCATTATGTGATATAACTCTTACCATATCCTTTGTTATCGAGTAATCCTCCGACTTGAGTCAAATTACAATCTCTTTGCACCATATAGTCCAACATAGTCTAAAGATTAATTAATTGTATTATAATTCAGATATTAATTTGTAAATGAATACAATGTTGAGTCACAATAAAATTCTTACAGATTCCATAAGAAAGGCGTAGTCACGGTTTAGCACTCTTTTGTATCCCTCGTCATATTCAGATACGAAAACTTCGGGATTCTGTTCCATATATTTCCACATTTTTTGATACGTTGGAAATTTTGAATCCTATTGGTTGTGGGAATACATTATTGTCATGAGTTTTGTTTGTATTTTGCTTTTCTGGTTAGACTTCATATATAATTCAAGTTAATGTAAGTGTCAGAATATAATACAGTACACATAATGTAGTACTGTATCAATAATATATATTCTGTAAGATTTATATCAGAAAATCCCCACTATTATCATCACAATTCAGCAAAAATAAATCTATTCATAATCAGTTAGTTCATAGTATGCATGTTTGAGTCTATTTTAATTTATTTTTATCACTCTTAACTCAATAATTGAAATAATTGTTCAAAAGTTGTTAAAATATCCTTATATTAGAATAATTTGAAACAAGAAATCTGGAAATTTCATAAACCTTTACAATAAAAATGTCAAATCAAATAATAAACATTTAAATTATAGCTTTCAGAAAGATCTGTTGAGTTTAATTATGACTATTAGTAACAGAGATTTAATAGATATTTAATAGATATTTAATACTATTTTTTAAGTAAATCATTCAATTTGTTCATTGAGTCCAATGATATATTTGATTGAATCAAATTGAAAGAAAATAATTTCTTAAATGATAAAAATGGATAAGAATGAAATAAAATTGAATGACAGTTTCAAAATCAAAAAGCAATTTACATTTCTGTTGAAAATAATGTCTTTATGAAGTGAGCATTTCATAAGTTTTCACCGTTTTCAACACTGTATTAAAAAATAGAGTCCTTAAGGGTTTACATTTTTATGAATATTAAGCAGATCTCATCAGAGCAGGAAATTCCTGATTTTTTAAGCTTAATAATCGCGAATTCAATGGCATATATTTATGCAAATTTAGGTTTAATTACTCTTATCATTTCATATATGAGTAGTTTATCCCAATAACAGTCGATTTAAGAGATTAGTTCTAATATAAAACTCAATTTTGACATTTTTAGATTGTATTCTTCTATAAATATATTTTGTGCATAAGTTGCCAATACTCTGAAAGGCCTGAGAGAGATCTCCACTGAGATGCAAATCGACTCCTGTTATAAATACATGATATTTATTAATGATATTTTAAACAAACCTGTCAATTAATTTTTGCGCAAATAAAATGTCAATTATATGATAAAATTGATTTAAAATAAAATGTTTATGTTGGTTGATTTTTAATATATAACTACATTTTAATGTATGTAATTTCAAATTTCATTACTTTTAACTACTTTTGAAAGGTCATAATCCTGATAATAAGTATAAAAAGTGTGGCTAAATGTATGTGAAAGCTTTATTATAAAACGAAATTCTGAATTTATCATTGTCTTGAAGAATAATAAACTTATGCTCAAGAATTTTATGAAAGAAAAAATAAATTGCACAAAAACGCGCTTTGTTTATAAATTAGACAAACAAATAGGATTTACTATCATATGCCCTGAAAGATCATCTATTCTTTTACTAAGATGTGTGTTGTTTTCAATTTAATTCTTTCTGCTTATGATACTCTCCAGATATGCTCTGCATTTAAATCAAAAAGCATTAGTCATCCCTTTTTGTTTCAGAATCTTGACATTCTTTTATGATAAAGAATCCAGAATTTTATATCGATTTAAATAATTTCCTAAACTGTACTTAACTTTTAGCCATTAATAAAGCCCAACAAAACAATCCGACGCTAAACAAAATTTATGGCTCGAACTGTCTATTAATTGATTGATATACTAGTAATGGACTTACTCTGAAAAAGGTCATAGTACTGCCTCCTTCAAGAGCTCCGTAAGCTATTTTGTCCTGTGATGCCAAGTCTTCCACACTCTCAATTGGTGTAATCATTCGATCCACTGTCAGAAATGCGGCCAAATTTGCTGTATAGGAGGATATGAGGATCAAAGTGAAGAACCACCAAATGGCACCTATTATCCGAGTGGATATTGATCTTGGATTCAAATCACATCCCTGTTTCATAAGAGTTACGACTGTGAACCAAAATGAATCAGCCAATGAAAACTGATTTTCTATTACATCAGATTCCTATCGAAAAGAATGAATTTAAATAATAGTGATTAATAATCAAAAGTGTTTAGAGAAGAAAACTTTTGATAATAAGGCATAAATTTTTAAACAAACAAAAAATAGAAATAAGATTAAGTTATTGAGAACTATACTTTATCGCAAGGATGAGGATTTTTCCATTCATAGGGACTAAATCTGGCGACAATGAATAATGTTGAGCTGACCAGAGCATATGCGGCCACAACGTATAGCCATATATCAACTGCTAATGGACTCATAAATGAGAAAAGACGTGTCGGCATATTTGTCGGAATTTTGAATAGGATTCCAATCCCTAAGTTCATGAATGGTTTCGTAAAATCAATTACATTCTCTCTCGCGTAGCTTATCGTCATTGGAGCCAACGCTAAGTCAGCTTTCTATCGATAACAAAATATTAAAGTCAGCTTTAATACAAAGAATAAATTATTCTGTTATTCGTTTAATTCAATATATTCTATATCTATTATTTAGCTATACTTTGACTTATTTGGGACACTATCTAAAGATTTGATTATTAACTTTATTTTTAGCTTAACTTTTTGATTAGTTTATGAGAACTTTGTAAAAGTTATTTAATTATTGATTTAATGAGTTTAATCATAACTCACTTTAAGAATTAGTTCCCTAACGAGTCCATTCCACTCTCCTGTGGTGATATTTTCTGCACCAAATCTCTTATCAGGGACTAAATATAATTCATAATTAAAGCCCAACTCTTTCGCAATTGCATTCAAGAGGTCGATACAGAATCCTTCATATCTCACTGTTGTCGTTGTATTGGATATCTTTGACATTATATAAGGCGTTGACTGAAATTTATTAAATATAAAGAGAAAAGTTTTAAAAGTAAGAATAGCGAAGAATAAGTGCTATTTTAATAATCAAACTGATTTTCACAATAAAACAAGTTTTTCATTAAGAATAAACTATTTATGTTTAACTTATTTGTCTGAATGCCATCAAAATTAAATTATATCCGAATGCAAGCAGAAGAGGCTTAAATGTCAAGATATGAAAGTTTAAATACAATTACGATTTCAAGGCTTTTGATAAGATATTATTTATTTTATTAAATTTTAAGCTTTAAGCGTAGAAAATGAAAGTTTTCAGAAACAGTCACCACTCGAGTATTTTCCAATAAAATTTAAAAACGAAAATGAATTTAGAAAATAACATAAAAGGTCAGCGTTTATGTGATTTACAATAAATTGCTATTTTCAACAGTCTGTTAACTTTTTCTCTTACAATCGATAAATGTTTTGCAACTATTATAAAAAAGCTTTGTTATTGAGTTAGTACTGCACACAATTCAATTGCTTAATGTTTAAATCATTTTTAGAAATGACTGCGCAACTATTGGCGACAGTTCAACAAAACATTTTCATACTTTTTAAATTATAATGAAATTTCTAAAACTTAATGCTTTCTCAGAGATGTTTTCCAAGTGATGTGCATTTATGTGGAACAGTAGTGTCTCTCATCCCATGCGAATGAGATGTTAGATGAGAGTCAAAACATGAAGAAAGTTAGTAAACAAGTATATAGAGAAGTGTTCGCTACAGTATAAAAAAGACGTTGTACTCTATATTTTTGCAATAAAAGAATAACACACAAGTTTATAACAAATATAAAATAAGTTTATCATTAAAGCGGATAAAAATTTTTGAAAAAAGTTAGACATATAATACAGCTATTAATTACAGGTATAATACTGAGTAAAATTTAAATCATTAATTATGATTATTATTGTCATTAAATTTTGCTAATCTTATATTAATAAAGATTAACACTGATTATTATACAAAAACAACAGTAATATCAATAAAGCTGTCAAGAATTTGACAATCAAATCAAGATTTGCATTAAATTTTGACGTTATATAAGTTAAACTTTTAGACGCATTAAAACTAAAACAATATCATTTCATATCTGAAAATATAATTTAGGAATATTCTAACCTCAATAGTTGTAACCCTAAGTGTTATATTATTATAACCGAATTCTCGAAAAGCATGAAGTTTAGAAATATTGAGCCCCGAAGTGTCGGTCCATTCGCCAACCTTATAGTGCAGATAAAATAAAATTGTTTCATGAATAACATGAAAATATTACCCTAAAATTCAATAATACATACTTTGTCCAATTCTAAGTGTCTCAATTTTAATAAATCCATTTTAACGCTTGATCGCATCCCTTCTTTAAATGATATCTTTCCAGTCAAACCTTGGAATTCAACCTGAAATAAAGAGTTAATTTGTTTATTCAACTATTCACTAAAATTAATTCTTCAAAACTAACGATAATTAATTTATTCAAATTTTCAATGTTTGTTAATCTAATTAAATCAATGGTAAGCATTATTTTTGATGATATATTTTTTACATCTATCCTAAAATCTAGATTCTGGAACTCTGAAGCACTCAAAAAACCCAATTAATGATTCATAATTCAGTTGTCAGGAGTGTCTGTAGTGATAGTCACTCTATTTTGAAAATACTGATCGAGTAAATTGTGTTCTTTGATGTTATTTAGAGTATTTATATGTGAAGTAAAAGTATTTTTATTATTAAACGTTAATTAGATACAAATTATATGAAGTATATTTACACTGAAATGGCCTTAAGGGTTAGAAAACTTCAAATAAAATTTCTACGGCTTATGTTCAGATATTGCTCTATAGTTTATTACAATTCACTGTCTTTCCAATAATGTGTTAGTCAATCGACCGTTAATTTAACGTATAGTTAAATGATTAATCAGTTAATTAATTCGTTTATTTACTTACGTTATATTGTGCTATAATTCAAAACCCAAAGTTTGACTCAATGAGGATTATTTTTATGCACTATAAGCAATTGCATAGTAATCGATTTTTTAAATCAAATATTAGATTAAATAAATATTTTACTCCAAATCAATGTTTTTTCAGTCTTTCTATGCGTGCACTTGTCATGAGCCAAATGGATTTTTATCTCATTGTATTTATACATGATTTAAGTTATATTAATGTATATCCTATACAAGAGGATCAAATACACGCTCAAATATCATATATTATTTTGGGGTAATTTCTTTATTATACACCAGAATTATTAGAAGTAAGTAAAGAATATATCATTTGAAATCATCCATTGATTAATAATGAAAGCATAAGCTCAGCTTAGGCTCCAAATTAGGATCGAGGAACCTCTAACTTATTAGAAATTTAAATTAAACAAAATCTGATCTAAAGATCCGCCACTTTATTGTCCTTCATGAGCATCATGACTGCACAAACTAAGGTTTCAAATATTTTTGTTTAGTCCAAAAGAAAATCTTTTTAAATGTTTCTGTTGCTATTTCTTAACTACATATAATTTACTAATACTAGAGGCACCCGCTGCTTCGCAGCTTTACTTAATTATATTTAATTTAGTTATAATTTAGTTTGCAATCCCGCTAAAGTATTTAAATACTGATGTTTGCCATCAATAAAATACGTATCACAACAAAACACTTTGTATCGTGTGCTATATAGTGTGCAGTGCTATATAGTGCACAGTGCTATATAGTGTGCAGTGCTATATAGTGCACAGTGCTATATAGTGTGCAGTGCTACATAGTGCACAGTGCTATATAGTGTGCAGTGCTACATAGTGCACAGTGCTATATAGAGCACATGCGTATTTGAAAGTGTGACATTTTTAGTCACCAAAATTAATGGTATAGATGAATCATAGGGATGGACTGTACTAAACCCTAGGGTTAAGCTTTAGAGACTGCTCACATGAATTTTACATTTTTGAGTATGAATTTAAGGTAATTTACGTTGAAAACTGACGAGTTTTCTGAGAATTCTGATAAAATCAAAGACATTAATAATAAAAATGTCTAAAACTCCAAAAATTTTGTTTTCAGACCACTATTCTAACAAATTCTTTTCTTTCTATCAATAAGTTATTTCTATTCCATATGGGATTTTATTATACAGCCGTTATAGAGTAGTATTAATTCTTCAATACTATACTGTATTCGTAATAAGAGAATAAACTTTTCTCTTGTTTTCCTTCTCTAACTCACATTGAGTTAGCCTTTTCTTGTGCCTTACATTTTATACGCAATTCCTATTTCTTTATCATATTTTTATATTCTTTCTCACAAATCTTTAGAGAGAGGTTTATATGTTTCTCACTTCAGCCCAAACTCAAGTCAAGAATAATTGCCGTATTATTTCTTTATTTCATTAATATAGTAAAATAACATCTTATTAGACAATAGTTTCTGAATTGCATTATCGAGAATTACTCTTATAATACTTTTTTGAAAAATTTATGTTGCGATTCAAATTCAAATTAAATCGTTTATATATTTATAACAAACCAATTAAGACTATATATTTTGTAAGCATTACAGAAATAAATTATTTAATCAATTTTTATTCCAATTGTATTAAATATTGGATATATATTTGTAATCAAAGGATATAATAGAACTCACAGCTTAAACAATCCAACTTTTAAGCCCTTATTAGAAAAATAATATTATTAATACCTGTTTAATACCATATACCATATAACGTACTATTCTAGTACTCTTATTAGAATTGTTAGATATCTATTTATTAGAGCCATTACAGTATTGACTCAAATGCGATCCTAAAAATCATAAAATATTTACTTATTTCAAGTAATAATGCTTAACAAAAACTCATATTTTTTTCTTATAAAATTTTTTCTTAGGGCTATTTTTGTTAAAATTTGTTCAATTTTTTTATTTGAATCCTTCAATAAATCTTTATTAGTCATATCTTTAGAATAATAACGATATGATTCATAGTTATGTTTATTAAATAGGCATAATATTTATAAACACTATAAATTTCTTTAATTTATTTGAATATAAATTATATTAAAAGTATATTAAAATATAAGAATAAGAAAATAATTAATTTACTAACTTTTTATAAAAAGGTATTTGTTTATAAAGTTCTTATTATGTAAATGGTTTTCATGATTTTCAGTCTGATATCAGTTACCATAAAAATTATTCATTTATGCAAAAAACAATCCTACACTTATTGTTGTATTATTTTACTGTTGTCTTTCATCAAATTGAATTAAGGCTTCGAATTTACCTCAACAGACATGAAGTCAATGTGCAAAATAACTTATTTTTATTATAAAGAGAAAAAAGAGATTCAATATAACAATACAAATGAGTTGTACAGTATTTCACAAACGATATAAGTTTAGTGATTTGTTTGAGCAAACATTAAGCATACAACTGAGGTCTACTCAAGAATATTACATCTCATAAACATTTGTTCTGCTTTCCAAAAACTTATCAGTTTTTTCCAAACTTTGCTGAAGTTTACATATCATTAGACATTGAAAGAGAGGATTTTAGTTTCTTATGAATAAATAATGCGCGATAGGGTTTACATTCCACTCATAATTCTTACCGAATCGATGTAATTAAAGAGAGACGAGCCATCAGTCCATGATATTTCTGCATCACATGAGGCGTTGTTTGGAAATCTCAATAGGAATGGAGAGTTCTGTTGAAGTGAATGCAATCCTCTCGACAGAGCATACACTGAATCGTACATTAAAGCGGGTCCGGCCTATTGTTTTGTTAGATTAATTATTTATATTCATTAAAAATTAGCATTTGATTTATTTATCTTTAATATGCTTTTCATTTATAAGTTGCTCTTAGCATACAATACAAACATTTCTATTGAGAATTAACAAATTATTGTATTATATATTACTTGATTGAGATTCGATTCCATTAGAAAAAGGTATAAAAAGGACATTAAAGTGAATTATTTGAGGAGATTTTCTTTTTTACCTGAATTACATTACTTTTGTTAAGTATGTTATTCCCTATTGGTTGGAATCGCTCGATATCTCGAAGTATATGTCTCACTAAAGTATTATCCGAGTCCACTAATCGGAAGGCTGTCATATTGACATAATTGTACTTAAAGTCCTCCAAATCGAATGTTTCCAAGTCCTGTCATTAGAATTGTATGAACAAAAACAACGGTCCGTTTGAAAGAAGCAAAAGCATAAAGAAATCAATAACTAAAAGGGGTTCTCTTTCTTATGTCTGTAGAGTTTTGCAGAAATATATTCTAATATTCTCTCTTTTTTTGGTATTTATTTTTCAGTACTTGTAGTGTAAAAGAAGGATTAACCATAAATTTTGGTTTTATATGCAATAAATCATAATATTAATTCATTCAATTATTTATAGATTAAGTATAGGATCAATAATTTATGCATTTTATGAGTGATTCTTAAAAAATGGGTTTCTAGACTAGAAGAGGATAACATAATATATTTTATATATAATAAAATAACTGGCTATGCATAACAGGATCGATGGATCAATGTAAAATTTATTCATACAGCATTAAAAAAAATAGGGAGTGTGTATACTCACAAATGTAGTGAAATGGTAATGATATTTATATTCATTCATCTGGACCTGAAGTATCTGTCAATTTAATAATAAGACCCATTTATTAACTGTAATAAGTGCTTAAGATTTTATTGGGTTTTATTTTTTTAAAATTCTAAACAAATCCCATCAAAATTGAAATGAATTCGCATATCACTGGTTATTAGTTTGGATTTATACTTAAATTAATTAATTGTATTTATAGCTATAGTTATAGCCAGAGATATGCAAATTCTTTAAGATTTAAATAATATGAATATTTGCATTTAGATTATAATGTGTTGACTCTCTATTTGCATATATTGTTGAGCACAAAAACTTACGGCTGTCAGTAAAATGGGAAGGTTTTCAGGCTTGGTATCGACAATAATTGAATAAATATTACGATTTTTAATATCTCTAAGTGTTTCTCTAAAATAGTCTTTTCCAGACTTGCGATAAATAAACTGTACATTTTTGCGAATCGGAAGTCGTACTAATTCTTGCAGACATATCAAAGCTTGAAAAGAAATAAAACATTAAGTCTTATTTTTAATTAAATATTAAAATCAATTTAACAATGTCTTAATCATAAAACTCAATCAATTAAATGAAACCAATTTAAGAGTAAATGAAAACTAATCAATAGTAAAAAGAGTAAAAATATTTAATTATAAAAGTAAAAAATAAAATTAAAAGTTAATTAAGCTAGGCTTTTAACTAAACTCAAATGTCATCAAATAACTAGTATTACAACCAAATAAACTCAGAAAAAATTAAAATTAAATAAACAGAAGTTTAATCCGATAATTGATAGTGGAATGTAAATGAAACTAAAATCTTACACATATCGTCTTCATAGATGACCGCAACTTTTGTCCAGTTAAGGAAAGTCACGAGTAATCTAAGTGATTGTGAGATGGCATAAGCTCCTGGATGTAAATTAATTGAGAATTCTTTTGTATTACTAATGGCAAAGTTTTGTAATCTGGACTCTATGTGCGGAATGTCCAACGCATCACATAGGGACTGGACGTGTGCGCCTAATTTCTCATCTTGTGGTCCAAAAATAGCAATAACACCAGAGCTCACTTGATAACAGGCTATATAATTATATAAGTTGACAAATATCAGAATAATATATCAGAAAATGTTTCATAACTTGAGGCCAACACTTTTATATTACATTATATACAGTACAGTACAATATGGAAGATGTGTGAGTTTATTTCAGAGCTTTATTATACTGTACAGTAGTGTTTCTGATTTTTATTAGTTAAGAAAGTCACTAAGATTTCACGCCTGAAACTCACTGTTAACATACATGTCTGCGTAAAAAATCTAGAAATGCATTAATAGTTGACGAAAATATTCAATTCTAAAAAAAGATCTGATTCGATAAAAAAAATACAATATTAAAGCCTCTAAAATGCGTTTTGTTAGAATTGAAGCTTATATCGAAATTTATTATTACAAAATCCACTTTTCAATTTAACTGATGCTTTTGGAATAGATTTGGTTTATAAATGACAGAAAAAAACTTTCTCACAGATTTTGAATTAGTTTAACCAAACTATTAGATCTTTAGAATGGAAGTCACCCATGAGATGATATCATTTGAATTTCTTATTTTTATCGGATAAGAAATTTATTTAACATTATTGACAGCATTGTGTGCTTTACTTAAACTAAAGATCAGACTAACTTTTCTCGGATTTTGAAAGTTATTATACTTTAATGAAAATGAGTTAAATGGGTAAAATTTCATAAATTAAAAGTTTATTTATGTTTGAAATAATAACCTTTAATCTAAATTACCTAAAATGTAATTACAAATTGATTAAAACGGTCAACAATTTCTGATTTATCTAATTAGCATTTTTTTCTAATATATTACATAATAATAAAGAGTTACTATTATTATAATTTATGAGATAATTTTAAAACTCAACATTGAAGATAATTTATTAATTTACAACACATTTAACATGTTATTTCTTTTAAATTAATTAAGATTAGAGTGTCATTAGAAATAATTCAATTAATGGTTAATTAAGATAAATGGACTCAAATTTCAATGTAATTTAAAAGTACTATTAAGAAATGCCATCGAATTCAGTCCATATATTATTCAAGCTCTGAGCCTCTTAACTGTTAATACAGTATAATTTAATACTAGTATTGATATATTATTTATTATAGCAATTAATACTTGTACAATAAGGGAATTCAAATGTAAATAGAATATTTAATCAAACTTAAATATAACGAAGGTGAATTTTTTGATATAGAAATTAGCTGTCCGTGTTCACTTTCACAAATTTTATATACAATTAAATATTTGTCAATTCAGTTTTATTAGCGGTTATATGCAAAATAACAGTAAAAGTGGTCAGATTCAGGTTGGAAGTGGTCAAGTGCGACATCAAATTACTCAGTACAATTAGTCCAACAAGGTATCTGTTGGGAATAGGCCAAGAGTGGTCATGTTAAGGTCGGAGTTGGACAAGTATGGTGTATGGTATCAAATTACTGAATTTGATGAACTGAATCCAGCGATTATCATACTTGGGGTCAGGGGCCTCGTGTGGGTCACTTAATTCTTGACACTCCAAGGGACTGAATACATGACTTTCAATTTCAAGAAATCCATTTCATTAATTAAATATAAGTTAATCAAAATTAAAATTTGGATTCCTAATTAGTAAAATAATTCAAGTTTAATAAAATTTAAAGAAACAGAAATTAAAGGAAAAATGGTTTAAATATTCAAATGGGTATTTTAGTAAAATAGGCTAAAACTAGTAGTTGGTATTTTCGATAAATAATAATCTCGAGTTTCAATCGAATCTAGAAGTTTCTTAAACTTCAAAATAAATAAATTATTGTTAGAAGAAATTTATTGATAAAATACCTCAATTTTATTAGAAAAAGCGTAAATCTACATAAATTATAACATTGTTGGCACAAAATACAACACTTACTCAGTTTTAACTTTCTCTACACTTTTTAATTAATTTTTTGTAAAGAATTCTTTAATCAACTGATAATCTTTTCATTTAATAATTTAAATTTTATAACTAAAAAAATGTAATTAGTAATTAAAGTGTAGAGAAAATAGTTGTTAAGATATCTACAAAATGTATGGATTGCTATGATTTAATAACTATTATAAAAAAATTATATTTATTTATTTTTTTCATAAAAATGCTTAAAATAAATGACAATTCAGTAAAACCTATAATTCGAGACCTTATGGAGTCTCGAAGATATCGAGGATAGTCTCGAAAGACTACGATTAAGAATCGAGTCTCGCTTATAGACATCGACCACAAGTTAAAACATAGAAAAACAGGGACTGGTTTGTGGTATTATAAGTTATGGTAAACTAACTCGTAACTTACGAGTCATAAGTGCAGGCAAATAAATATTTATAAAAAGAGGATATCTTATTATCCAATCGCTTTCGACTTCTTTTTAAGTTTTCGTCAGTGATAGCGGTAACTGAATATCAGTTGGCCATTATTTGCCTAACGAACTCTGTAAACTCGAACAGCAATAATGCTTGAATACAACTCTACTAAAGGCCTCTATTTATAGCTCAGCATTCTTTGAATCGATTTTCGTCTAATACATGTATTTCGTAACTTCCTATTGTGTATATGTTTAGCCATAACCTAAACCTGGAATCGAAGGTTTGTAAGGACCTGATTATTGAAACTTAAATTATATTTTAAATCCTACTGATTATGTCTATAAATCAGTTAATGGTTGCCAAAGATATTTATTTTAAACAGATTGAGTCAACCAATGAGGTTCTCATTTTCACTTTCAAATAGATTTCTTGTTTGAACACATTTAAGCTTCAAATTGAGTACTCATTTAATTCATAAGAAAGAAAAATAATATAAAGAACACCAAAATTGATAGTTTATAAAAAGCTTAGAAAAATTCTTAAAAAAATGTTTATTATCTTATATAATCAGTGTTTTGATATTAAACATAACGCAGGTCTCAAATTCTTGTTGGCTTTTGTACAGTGGTATTAAGTTGTTAAATAAATAACAAGAAATATATATTATTCAAATTCATATAAAAACATACCTTTTTTGCTGGCATGAAAACTGTCATCTTTGGGAACAT
>JAQGAM010000400.1:0-13259 GCA_034697665.1 Nanhermannia comitalis
GGCATAATGGCCAAGTAGAATAATTAAAATAATAAATCTGGCCCGCGGGCCGCCACTTGGCCAGCACTGTTCTATACATTACAAGTGCATGCACGAGTACGTGTAGGCACATATTCGATCGATAGATTTGTGGTAAGAATAGAAATCAGTTAAAAATACTGTATGATATACGGTATGAAATCATTTAAGTGATGCAAATTCCAGAATATTATATAATCAGATAAATCAACACAAACGCTGACTGAAGAGATTGTTTTAATTTCAATGCTTTATTATTGAGCAAACAGATTAATCTTATTATATTAATTAATTACTCTCATATATAAATTACATAATTTAGTACTCTGTAACTTTTTAATGATTTTCTAATAATATGTATTGCATATGTGTTGTCTGTAATCCTTTAAATTATTGCATAATTAGATTTACAAGATAATATAAGTAAAAATCAAGTCATATATTCAAGAGTTCAAACATAAGTTCAAGAGTAAGAAATCTCGTGTGACATAATTCCGAAGGGTTAAAAATCCGCACATCACGTATGGCACAGAATCCCGTGTCGTGAAAAACCATTTACCAACCTAACTTAACCTAACTAATTGTAATTTGTTGTATATAATTAGAATTACCATGCGGGATTATGCCACACAGCACTTCACTCTGGTCCTAGTTAAAGAAATGCAATATTTTTAAATCAATCTCTTATTAGATATAATCTTTTATCTCAAAGCATTGCTCTATAAGATTAAATGATTTTCATGATTATATACAACATATACAATGAAATTGCAAAAATAATTTCTCTAACATCATATTTTAACACTGGTACAAAGACTTTGATAGACAGTTATTTCTTTTTAAAAGTTGAACCAAAAGAGCTTTTAGAAGGATATTAAAAGAAATATTTCTTTACAGTAAAGTACAAAAATTTTATTGTCAAAAAAACAATACCATACAATTTCTTTGTCAAAAAATTTCATGAAATTTTTTATTGAACTAAAAAATTAAGAATTTGTTGTCAATTATATAACCTATTACAATTCAAATATAAGTGCAGAGTATAAATGGAAATGGTTTTCATTGCAATACATGACTTAAATTAATGATAAAGTGCTTTATGAATCTGATTGTGAATGTAATAAATAATATCAAATTAGGCTTCAATTCACACAACTTTAACTGCCATTTGGCTATTCAGTCAATTAAATTAATTTATTTTGTGCTTTCATTGAATACAAAGAGTTTAATAAATGTATTTTAAGTATAAAGACTGTTTAATAAAAAGTTAATGCGAATGTTACTTAAGAATCTATCACATCTATCACTACCGTATAGAAAACTTTAAATACATTAAATGATTTGGAAAACTTGTTTTGAAGAGTAATTTCTGATTTATTTTGTTCTTTAGTTAACAAATGTGAGTTAGAGATGAGCATTGGGCCATATAAGTGGTCAGGCGGGCCGGGTTGGACAAAGTGCCAAAAATGTCGGGCGGGTTCGGGTTGGAAGAGTGGGCCGAAAAAGCCCGACAAAATCGTAAGAAAAGTAGAAGTGAAACATAAAAACATAATTAATTTCAGCACTAATATTAATATAATGCTTCTTAAAGCATTACATTGTATTATAAACTGTTTAATAAACTTATTTTTGAAACTTTTACGTAATATTTTCATATGATTTATATAGGCTTTACATTTAAAAGAAAATATAATTAAAACTTGATCTGTCAAAGTATTTGTCATTGCCAAGTTTCGGGCTATTCGGTCGGGTTGGGCGGATCGGGCTCACATTTTGAGACTCTCGGGTTCGGGTGGGTTGGACAATAGGCCAGAAAATGTCGGGCGGGACGGGCCGATAGTTTTTGACCCTTTGATCATGTCTAATGTGAGTGTATTGTTGCCAATCATTCAAAAAAAACTTTGTCCTTTTGCTTATTAACAAAAGCATAAAAATTTCTCATTTAGTAAATCATTGTTTAATTTATTGCTTTTATTATATAAAATGCTTTTCTTATTTCATTAAAAGTTAGGTTCAGTTGTTTCAAAATCAATCAAAACTTTCGTTAGTCCACTAAAGGCTAAGATATATTTTTAAAATGTTTTACATGAATGTGATTTAACGCAGCAAACGATTAAATGACAAAATTTTCATTTTATTTAATTTGAGTCAAACAATTCAATTATATTTTTAGAATTTCTGACTATGACAAGCAATTACTCTAAGTTAGAGAACACATACCGGTACAGTAGACACAGCTTCCAGAGATTCTATACTAACGTCTACTGTAGCACACAATACTAAGTATAGTATTTGTTACAATACTTATTATAGTATAATACCTTATGCCCAAAATCCTACTTCTCATTGCAATCAGATTTAATAATATCAGATTTTAAAATGTATTGTAATATTTTTTTTATTAAGTTTGGAATCTTTTGAAACCGATAGTACAATGAGAACAAAGTATGAACAATATTTCGTATTTTTTTAGAAGAAGATCAAAGAAAACAATGCATCAATTGTAAGCTCAAACAGTTGTTACATTTTATTAGATTCAGTTGATATCTTTGTACAGGATTGGAAAAAGACATGTTTAATATTTTATGCAGCATTTGTATGTAGTTGCGAATGATAGTTGTCATAGAAATTAAATTATTCTACAGTCTATGTATGAGTCTATTATAAGATCTACGGTATTCAGTTCAGACATTCCAAAGTTAAGCACAAAAATAAGTGCCATCAGTTTATGAGCATTAAGCACTAAATTCTAATTTAATAAATTTTAGTTCAATTTAAATATTAAGTAAATCAGTGCTCTTATTCTTAAATAAGTATTGAGAAGCGTCACAACTGATATAGTAGTTTGTACTTTATATAATACCTTACATAACAGAATTAAAATTTTTGTTGACTTGAATGTGCAACTGAAACATTTTTAGCTAATAATTATTTGAGGTTTATCTAAATCCTATGTCATGATCAGAGAGCGGAAATCCTGATTGTGTTGTATTTTATATCATTATATGTGCAACAGTATTATACGTAGTAAACTTATGTCGAAATGTTAAAGAACTTTAGATACAGATCAGTGCAAACAAAAATCCAATTATAACTTAAGTTTTTTTTATAGAAATGTGTTTAAAGTAATAAATTCTGATTAGTCCTGATATAAGGGAATAGCTGTAGCTGTAAAACATCTATTAGTTGTTGTGGGAATGAAACCCATTTTATTGATAACACGAGTTCGACATTCCATAGAAATTGTTGATTCAATTGTTATGTCAGACTCATTGATATGCAAAACTATCTCTAATTCAAACAATATATGAAAACGTTAATCCGTCAATATTTGAGAGAAACTCAAACAGATTGAGATAAAAATCTGATTGTGATTTTGATTTGATTGTGATTTTGATTTGATTGTGATTTTGATTTGATTGTCCTTTTGATTGTGAATTTCAATTTGAAAAAACATAAAATTAAACTCAATATTATTTAGAAACACAGTTTTGTGACCTGAGATTCATGCGATACAACTAAATAAGTAGTTGTCTTCAAATTGATCGTTAATAAAGATGTATTTGTTTAGCAAATTATCTTTACATACACTTCTATTGTAAATCAAGGGCTCAACAGTTTAAATGCTTTCTTATTAATTCTGTTCACTCTTTCCTTAATTTATAGCATTGATTGTTCAGAATGTAGGTCTAGATTCACAGTTAACTCTTACGAATAGAATTTAACACAATTCCATATTTTTATTATTAAAGCCATAGAAAAGTACACTTTAATAATCATAAACTACTATCAAGTGTCTTATTGAGCCCAAAACGAGGAGAAAATTGCAACTCATTTTAAATTCAAGGCGAATAAGTTATTGATAATATTCGTGAGCTCTTTATTATGACTTGTGATGAAACCTATGACTTTGTGTGTTAACACTTATCAGTTGTTAAGCATTTAAGATGTTATGTCATGTATTAACAAATCTGATAAATAATCAGATTTTAGATATCAATAATGCAATTGTTTGACTTACGATTCTATGTTCTCTTTGTGTGGATTCTAACATATAATGCATCTGATAGTAAAAAGTGAGATACAATCACAAGCATATGGTGTGAAAGTCTAGTATTCTTTTTATAAATAGCGTGTGTTCTATCAATAGAATCCTTTTTGGATGAGTTCTTCATTTCTCATTAGAACACATAAAATACTTTTTACTGATATTGATCTCAACTGAAACAGAACTAATAGAAAGTAAAATAAATAGTGAAATAAATAGTAAAATATCAGGAGAAACGCAAACGTTTTTATTCTTTAGCATTTACTATATATATAATTACAATGATTTTTAAAATATTTACATAACTTTTGATCATATTATCATAATTTGGTCTAATAATGAGTTTGTAAAATATTTGCTAACATTTGGTTTTTAATGAGCGTTAATATCAAGATATGAGACAATTATTAGGCATTTGTCTTCTAATTAGGCTTAAGTTATAATCAATTTTTGTAAATTATTTTTCATCAAAACAACAGAAATAAATATTTAAAAACATAAAACGATTAGCAATTAAATTGTTTACCGGTATGAGAAAGAGACAAATTAAGTATATATTTAATACACATTTAATACCCATTTGTTGAACACTAGAAAGAGTTCATTTGCATTACTATAGTCTGAATCGCATTAATAAAAGACATTTAAGAGATTCTTTCCTTAAGATATAACTTTTAAATAACTTCATATAAATATTTAATATAAGTTTAATTAAGTATTACTTTAACTTTATATTCAATTATTTTAATAATTAATAAACTCTTTAAAGTGAGTCACAAAGGCTTCTCATTAAACAAAACTAAAAATTTGTAACTTTGTGTACAAAACGGATAACACTTTGATATAAATTCAATCCATTGATATCTAAATTGAGTTAATTTCGTCAAAAAAATCACAAAAATAGGGTTAAAAACGGGTTATCACTTAATTATTGTTTGATTCCATTTCATAAATAATTGATTTAAAAATGAGTTCAAAAATATGTGGAGTAATAACTGATATATCGATTGATCAACGAATTCAATTAAATGGTAATAAAAGTGTAATAATTGGTGTCAATCGTCTTCATCTTCTTCTCCTTTAACAAATATATCGTATTCTTCGAGAAAGTTAGCGCCGAACATAGCAAACAGTGCCCCGAAATACGCGCCTAAAGTGATGGTTACCATCACTTTAATCATTCCGAACCTCACTCTCGGCGGCTCATGAAAGAGGTCTTCGTCTTCAGAATAGAGCTCATCAGTTGATTCGCTCGCATATGACTTTTCTTTTGTGCTCAAATGGCGTAACACTAAAGCCATCCCTTTATTAAAGTTATTATTAATATTTGGCTTTATTTTCATGAATAATAACTGAGAACTCAATGAATTTAATGAATTATTATTACAATTGATTAATAGGTTTTGAGAAGAGCTATGAATAGTGCGACTCATTGTGTGATTCGTTGACATAAGTCGTGACCAAATGGACGCAAATATCTTCACATTTCGTGAGTTATTGAATTGCATGTCATATGAATTGATTTCATGTGAGACGAGAATGAATTCAATTGAATTCAATGTTTACTATTTCTGGAAATGAGTTTTGCTTAGCTTTGCATTCATTGAGTCACTGATCAAATGCGCTTTCAATGCGCTCTATATGTCAGACGATGTGAGACATCAGTAATTCTTTCAGCCAATCATACAGTCAAAGTGTGTCCTAAATAATAGTGTTTTAAACTAATTATTCTTTTTATATATTTATCACATTTTTATTAGCATTAAATCAATTTGAAAAGTATACCAAACTTATTAAAGACATCTCATATTTATCTCAACGAAAATATATTTTAAATTATTAATTATTAATTATTTATAATTTGTTTAATTTATTATTACTATTAATTTAGAGAACAGTCTGTATTATAAAATATTTGTAATTGGGCTAAAAGTAATACTTTTTTGGTTTAAATCATTTTTAATTTGTGTGAAAATTATTTTGAGTTTTTATTAATTTTAAAAAAATTTTAACTACATATTAATGTTAAGTAATTTAAATTTTGTATAATTTTAACAAAAAAAATGTTTTAAATTTTTTAATAAGACTTGAGATCCTTTAAAAAATGGAATGCATTGTAAATATTTTTGAGAAACTATTTTATTATAAAAACAATTAATTATTACACTTATATTAGGTTAGAGTCCGACAGATGTACCCAAACATAGCGTTGACTCCTTTTGAAACACTAATGGATTGACCGAAATATAAATACATTTTGAAATCAAAACATTTAAAGCAATATTTGTTTATTTGTTCGTTCAATTTAATTATAGATTAATTAATTATTTGTGAACATTGCGAACCAAAATTATAGTAAATTATTATTTAGTGATAAATAAATTGATTGAATTGTTCAACAAAATAGTATTATATAATGAGTGCAACTATTGAGCATTGAAAGCACTGATTGACTCAAACGTATCGTTAATTAGTATTGATTTGACTCAAAAACGAGAAAATGTGAGTTTTGCTTATCTTTAAGTTTATCTAATCTTTAACTCGAATATCAAAATATCGGCCAATAATTGATTTTTGATTACATTTATTAAATATAATTACATTTTTGTTAGCGTTGAACACATTTTATTTTGATTTTATAATTATTAATACAAAAAACATTGTTTAGTAAACAAAAAATAGTATTTTAGTACAAAACCAATGCATTGCAGAGTTGGCACACATTTCTCGCACTGTTTAATATGATATGAAATACAGTTTAAAAGTTGTAAATAAATCAATAAATGACTTATCATTAGTCACACTAAATGTTGAACGAATTCTATTCCTATTCCAATATAAAGGAAGTGATTATTAGTTTTGATAACACTTTCTGTTCAACCAAATGATCTCTCAGTCAATTAAAACCACAATATTTTCATTTTTCAAATTTTTTCGATTCAAAGTTAATAATAATAAGCGTTTAAATTCATTAATCAAATGAATAATAATTTAAAATATAATTTCAAGTAATAATACATAATATCTATGGATTCAAAAATGTATTGATCTTCAGAACAGAGCCAATAAATAGTAAAACTCTCAAAAACTTTGAGCCAATGATCAAAACTTAGCCCTAAAGTGAAGTGATATATGAATAATATGTAAATTCAAAAATATGTCAAACAATACCTTAGAATATAAAGTGATCGCAAATATTACCGCTTTTCCAATGACTCACAATAATTATAATTCACGAAAATTAGTGTACTTTTTATTTTCATTGAATTATTAATGAGTCGTTAATTAATAATTTAATGTATAAGTTATGTTAACTCTCTTTATATTTTTGTCTCAATTTTTGCTCATTTGTTGTGAGAGTTGTAAAGAAAATAGAATTGAATTCAAATAATAAGCTTATGATAATTGAAACAATTAAAATAACTTTTGACGCATTCATAATAGAGATGTATTTATTGCGATCAAAATATCGTTTAATAACAAACACAATAAAGCGTTTGTATTGTACTCGACTTGCAATTGAAAAATATGACTTGAAATCAACGAGAAATATAGGAATCATAGCACATATCGATGCGGGAAAGACAACAACAACAGAGCGAATGCTATACTATTCAGGACAGACCGAAACAATGGGTGAAGTCCACGACGGAGACACTGTTATGGACTTTTTGGCTCAAGAGCGCGAACGAGGAATTACTATAACCTCTGCTTCGATTACGTTTGGGTGGAAAAGGCATCGCATAAATCTGATCGACACTCCCGGACACGTCGACTTCACCATCGAAGTCGAGCGCTCTTTGAGTGTATTGGACGGCGCGGTCGCTATACTGGACGCGTCGGCAGGCGTTGAGGCACAGACTCTGACTGTTTGGTCACAAGCGAACAGATATAACATTCCGAGAATTATTTATCTCAACAAAATGGATAAGCCTTTGGCCAATATGTCTGATTGTGTGACGAGTATTGAACACAAGTTAGGCGTAAAACCTCTTCCCATTCATATTCCTTTAGGGGAAGGAAAAAGCTTTAACGGTGTTATTGATGTGATTTTGAAGCAAAAAATAGTTTGGCCTCAAAAGAGCAGTGATGACGACGGATCTCAATTCACTTCTAGTGATTTGGATTCTAGTGATAAACTGTATGCAAATATGTGCCAAAAGCGAGAAGAACTTATCGGCTCAATGTCTGAATTGGACGAGAAATTGGCCGAAGAAGTATTGACAACTGATAAACTTGAAAATATAAGTGTTCAGTCACTGCAGAACGCTCTCAGACGTATTACAATCAAACAGTTGGCTTTTCCAATACTGTGCGGCAGTTCTTATCGTAATATTGGTGTTCAATTGCTTTTGGACGCAATTTTAAGATACTTTCCGAGCCCTTTAGAAAAAGTTCGAGATATAACTCAATTATATGGACAAAAGTTATGTGCGTTTGCTTTTAAAATAATGTTTGATAAAAGGTTGGGTTGTCTCACATTTTTGAGGATATACTCGGGAGAGATGAAGAATTTGCAAACTTTATATAATATAAATCGTGAAAAACAGGAAAGAGTAAGCAAACTGTATATTGCGTTTGCCGATGATTTTCAGGAGGTTTCACATATAGCTCACGGAAATATAGCTGTTGTCACCGGTTTAACACATACCATTACTGGTGACACTTTAGTAACATCTTCTACTGTTGCGAACGATGTAAGTCTTATGGGATTTTAAAAGTTACTCCAAATTCCATTTCCAATAGAATTACAAAAAATGATCATTTTCTCAAACCTCAGGCTAAGAATACATGCGCTTCATTGAATACCATTAAAGGCAAAGATATTCAACCTATATTTGCGAGCATTAAAGTGCCTGAACCTGTGTTCTACTGTTCAATAGAAGCCCCGTCATTATCAAAGCTTAAACAACTGGAAACAGCACTTGAAAACCTCCAGAGAGAAGACCCGTCTTTCAAAGTTTCTACAGATAAGGATTCGGGTCAGGTTGTCATCAAAGGAATGGGAGAATTGCATATCGAGGTATTCAATAGAATTTTGCAAATCTTAAAGAAGTCTTAGCACTGGTTTTTTCGTTAGGTTATTAAAGACCGTATATTAAGGGAATACGGAGTGGAAGCATATCTCGGACCACTACAAGTGTCTTATCGCGAAACTATCACTAAATCTATTGAAGAATCTCTTCAATTAAATAAAAATATCAGTGGAGTCAAAAATAATATCAATATATGTTTAGCTATTAAACCAAAATCAAACACAAGTGCAACCAATAAAGTGCGAGTTGTAGTGACCAAAGACAATGAATTAGGAAAACTCAGAGCCGATCATTTGAAAGCTATTGAAACGGGAGTTACTTATGCTTTAGATTACGGACCACTTCTCTCATTTCCTGTTATTGATGTTTCTGTTGATTTATTATGGTTTGAGTCGAGTCGAAGCACATCACACCCAATGATTACTTCAGCTGCCAATCAATGCATAACTAAATGTCTGACCAATGCGTCACCAATTCTTCTCGAGCCTTACATGAAACTCGAGATAACGACACCCGAAAAGTATATCGGTTCTATCATTTCTGACCTATCAACACGACGCAGTCATATCGGAGAAATGCAGTCGAGAGCAGATTTGAGAATCATTAACGCAGTGACACCACTATCAGAATTAGTTAATTATTCGTCTTATTTAAGAACTTTAACCTCTGGGACATCAAGTTTTACGATGGAATTCGATTCATATCAGCAGATGAATGAAGTCCAACAAAACAAAGCTATTCAGCAAATGAGCGGTTTTATAGTCAATTGAAAATATATCTATAGTTAATAAGGTGTATATCGAGTTAACATAACAGTTGATTGTTTGCTTTTTACACAAATAACACACACTATAACACTATTTAATTATATTATAAGTTATAACATATAAGCTTTCGCTGCTATAAATTGAATTCTAATCAATAGTTACTGAAAGTTATCTATTTATTTATAGAAAAGAACGCCAGACATGAATCCTTCAAATCTGATTGAACTTAGTTTTTATGCTGTATTGAACACAATAATTAAATGCGACGAAAGGAAGCGTTTCGAATGGAGAAAGTATTGGCTTATGATATCTGAATTGCCCGCATCACTAAAGGCACGTCTCATACAGTCATTGGGCAGAAGACAGCTTCTAAGCGATGAAAATATTGGTTATTTGATAAACAATGAACTCATTGAATTGAATTTAAATAACTGTCTCAAAAGTGATTTCACTATAAATCTGATTACAAAGCATTGTTTCAGACTTAAG
Organism: Nanhermannia comitalis; assembly: GCA_034697665.1. Taxonomy (NCBI): domain Eukaryota; kingdom Metazoa; phylum Arthropoda; class Arachnida; order Sarcoptiformes; family Nanhermanniidae; genus Nanhermannia; species Nanhermannia comitalis. The sequence continues at coordinate 10,359 of JAQGAM010000400.1, forward strand.
ACAATAGATTTAGGCGCAAGAATTCCCAACTTTAATATGATTTCTCCGATTGCGTTAACGCCTATGTTTCACGTTTGCAATTATTTAGAAGAATTAAAATTAAATAATTGTATTGAAGTGAATGACGCTGTAGTAGAAAGCATTGTTCAAAACTGTCAACAAATTAAAGTGATTCAGTTGTCTGGATGTCTCTCTATAACAGATAAGGCTATGAAACTCATTGCAGACCACTGTCAACATCTTAGGAGTTTAGACGTCTCGAGAACTATGGTCGGAGACGACGGTTTGTGCTACTTTGCCAGCAGTGTCTGCTCTAAACATATTTATGAACTGTTAGTTAACAACTGTTCGCTTGTGACCAACACAAGTGTTCAACAATTATTCAAATGCTGTACTTCTATGAAAATTTTCAGTTTTAATGGTACGAGAGCTACAATGGAATCATTCTATGAAGTCATTACACGTCCACTACAGATACAGTTCGATATTCACAATTGATTTATGTTTTATTCATTTTGATATTGTTTCACATTTGTATTAGCCATAAATTCTGTTATAATCAGTCAAAACTCTCATATATTATAATAATCTTACCTTTAATTTATGTAATCCATTAATTAAATACATGTTATTGTTTATTAAGTCACACAATAATTAGTTTTTAAAAAAATTTTTGAACTTATTGATTACATAATAATAATAAAATATATACCGTTATAAATAAAATAGATCTGAGAATACTTTCCTATCAGGAAATTAATACTTTTTGTTCGTTACAACTTTTATTGACATTTGATTTAATATTAAGAAACAATTCAAGAAAATGATTTTAAATGCAGTAATTTATGGATAAATTGTGTAAGTCTGAAAAATATTTTTTATAAAAAGTTTGGAATATCAGGCCCTTTACAGCAATAAACTTTTGAATGTAAATTATGATTATTTGATTACATGATTATCGATCAATACTTAAACAGTTAAAAGTTGAAGCAGTTATCAACTTTTTATTTAAATATACAGTAAATTAGCATTAGATTTAAAGTATTGACTGCCATTGCGTTGCTTTAATGGCTTATGGAGTGCAAAGCATAACCATAAATCAACTAAATCTAGTTCTATAATAATTAGTTAATCTTTGGCTGACATTTGGCTCAATATACAGCACACCATACGCGAGAGCAACGTAATCAACACTTCAAAACCGTTCTAATCTAGTGATGACAGTAAATCGCTCAAAAATACATGAATATCAGACACTGTGTATGTTATGTTATTTAGTAATTAATGAATTTCTCTAATTAAGAACGTTATGAAATGCAGAGCAAAAGCATTTACTGAACTTTAAAAAAGCGTAAACATATTTATTGATTGATTAAATGTTAACTAAAACTCAAAACTAGGTTTTGTTGTATTTAAAAATAAGATTTAAATAAACCAATAATTTGTATTCAAAATTAATAAAAAATCAATTAAAAGACATATTCCTAAAGCGGAGAATTGATTAATTCAATTATCTGCGAAAGTGTCAAAAAACTTGATGAATGAGAAGCACCGCAGGTATGTGTTGATGACTGACCTCTTGTATTGCTTACGCTTTTGCTTTGTTCGTGTATTTGTGTAAATAACTCTTCGTTTTTAATGTTTGAGACCATTAATTCAAAATCTCCGTCCGATTCAAAGCCGTCATCATCTAAATCATCATTTCTTTTGGTCTCAACATTGGTCTCTTCTATGGCCGGAATCGGCATTTCAGACACAAATCGATCAAAAGAGTCGTCAAAATTGAATTCTTCGGAATCATCGGAACCCTTTGTGATGACATTCGTATTGGTTATTAATTGTAAATCTTTATTATCTATTCGTGAAATGATTTCATCAAAATTGGGGTCGTTTTCTAAATCAAACTCTTCTTCACTGTTGGCAACAGTTTTTGAATTTTCAATATTAGTCGCATTCAAAGCAATTGAAGAAATTACACAATTATAGCGATAATCACTTTCATCATCAAAAGTAATATTATTTTCATTACAATCAGTGATACCATTATTGAAATGCATTGAATCCACACTTTGATGGACCTCTTCATCGGTCATTTCATCGCTCACTTCATCCATAACTGAATGGAAAGATGTCAACAGTTTTTTAAAATCAATTTGAGTGTCAGTCTTATTGTTAATACTATTTTCACTGTTTTTAATGTTTTCATTACTTTTATTATTATTCAAAATATTTTCATTATATTCCTCAAAACTGTTTTCGCCATAAGTTATAGGGTTTTGTTCGTCAGTAAAAATACTTTTTTTGCACCGACTGTCGGGTGACTTAACTCTAGTGAACTTTGAGCTCACATTCAATTGATTTCTTGGCGAACAACAGCTCCTTTTGATGGCCGGAAAGTATTGCGAAAGATTTGGCACTTTTGGAGACACTTTTGGAGAAGATTTGTTTGGACTCGAAATACAAGTTAAGGATGAGTTCAAACTAATATCCAATTGTTTTATTAATCGACCGGACCTTCGATTTGGTTGTCTTTCAGGCACTAATTCTTCGCTCAATTTTCTTTTGTTTTGTGCTTTCGATGACATTTCAATTCAAATGAAGTGAATATCACGTGATTTAAAATATTATTATTATTATTATCATTGATAAATGAGTTCATAATATATCAAAATTTAAAATAAAAATATAAAAAGTTTTACAAAAACTAACAAAACATCTTATTTATTGTCATCAATGCTGATCATAAAGAAGACGTAAAATAAGATTAAATTCATACAAATCGTGCCAAACATTGGCTCACTTCAAGTCACGTGACTTTATGTCAAACCAATAGATTTTAAGCCAATTTTTTTCGCTTTATTAAACATATAAAACGTCTATTAATAGAGTGCCGGCATTTCT
>JAQGAM010000401.1:0-13255 GCA_034697665.1 Nanhermannia comitalis
CCCATCAGTCATGCAATATATCAATATTGTATATCCAATAATAAATGTTAGCTATAAGTTATTCATTTAAATTTTATTCACGAATAAACTTTCGAGAGATTCAGCCTTCAAATTAAGACTACATTATTAGAATATTATATTATTATATTATTTAAAACTTTCATAATGAGAGTTATAAGTTTGAAAAAATGTTATATGATATGAATAAAAATCTGCAATTTATTCTGAAATTAATGGAAGTCTTGAAAAATAGGAATTTATTTCATAACTAAATAATACTTAAATAGATAATTATATATTTGAATGCATTCATTCCAATCTATTTCGTTGAACCAAAGGCTATGAATAATTTGAAATCGTTAAGTAAAGTTTGTAAACCATACAAACTCTTGTCTGGCCTCAGAGTTTAGTTAAATTCTGTTTATTAAGTGCATGAGTTTATAAAAATCACCCTTTTGTTATTACATCATAAGTGCCAATAAAAATTAATTTGAATTTCAAGGAAATATTTTTATGTCATATAACGAGTTAATTAATTTGAAAACAATTTTTTCCTGAAAGAATGTGATGAATAGCTTAATAGAAGCTCAGAGGTTATCCCCTGTTCATGTATTTATTAGATTAATTTCAAGCATAGTTTTTACGAGATTGATATCATGAAAAGCATATAATTATTTAATATCTCCCACTCTTTATTGAGTATGAAATTTATAACACGCGATGATCACATCACGTTCAAAGTTAATATTAATTTATTTTGTTTTTTATATTAAAGATTTAGAATTCCTGAACAATTATTATATGCAAGCATAACATCACTCATTTTTATCTAATTTATAATACCTTTTAAAAATTCAAAAGTTTAAACTTCAAATTCAAAATTCAAACTTTTCTCAATACCATTGAAATACCTGTAATGAAAAAGTTTCAAATTAGGCTTTAATTTTATTTTCCAAAAAATAAGATATTAATGAATAGCTTTCTCAAACATTTATTATTATCGATTAATTTAATTGAATGTAAGTTTAAATCTCAATTATAAGAAACAGAATTTCGTGTTAAAATTCACAATAAGATGGATTCGAACCATTAAATGTGTTTATCTGCTAAGTTCCTGAAAGCTTATGATTGTGTATCACTACTTATAAAGCTGTATAAATTAAAATAATAAATATTTTACTTGAAGCCAGTTTTATGATTTATTACAGATAAAGTTCATTTAAAAAAAGTTAAACTTAAAAATTCATATTAAAAACTATGTTGAAAATACTTTTTGGTAACCGAAATATCCCGAAAAAATTTCTTGAGAAAATAATTGTGCGCTTCGAAAAAACTCATCCCATGCATAGATATAGGGGTGAAACTAGCAATTAATGTGTCAAGAAGACGAAAACAGATGAAGTTATCAGAAGGTTACGGGCCTTCACTTCCTGAGGACTCAAACGTGTACTCGTGATGTGGTATTTGTTTTCAGCAATTAATGTATATTATCATAAGATTACGGGCTTGAATAAAGGGGACGAACACATTTTGAGCAATTTATTTAAAGCTCGTTCATTTACATTTAACTCACACCCAATATAACAAGAGAAAGTCCGCTTTTTTCACAAAGTCCGCTCATAGGAGTCACACCAACTCTTCAAAACTAAAAGAACTAACTTACAAATTAGCGGTCATTTCCTTCTCATTTTAAATACTATTTAAATATGAGTTTATAATTTTCAGTTAAATTAATGGCTGACGTAATTTCATAATAAACTTGTTTAAAAATATATTACATTGTAGTTCTACTGAAAATACATAATTTGATCGATAAATTAAAGTCAACATAAAATATTGCTTTTCCTAATCTATTCAATTAGAATTTTATTCTTAAATCTAAAACTTCATTTAAAATACATTAAGCATACGGCAAATTATGCATACTTTTTACGCCACTGCTCCTGTAATTCTGGTTCTTCGGCCGATTATGTAAGACTATAATCATTGTTAATTATAGTTTTATAACATTTTTTTCAAAGCATCAAAATGTCTTTAAGAGCAATCCTTTATCATATAATCTGTTAGTTATGTGTCAGAATTTCTTTTTATACTTAAAATAAAGAATGCTTTCGTACTTCTGTTTATTATTTTTAATTTATATTTTATAAGGCGAACAACTTATGAATAAAGCTCATCAAAAATTAGATAATTAATTCACAAAATACATATTTTAATGAAATGATAATAACTTGTATTGTTTAATTACACTAGACTTAGGTAATTGTGGACACTTAATCACTGGTTAAAGTGCCAGTGGCTTTAATTTATTTTCTATTACCGTAGTTCATGACTTGTATGGCTGGACAATAAGCTATCAGTTTTTTTTCACTTATATGTTCTTCTAATCATTTATTTTCTTTTTTTACCCATTAATCCAATTAACTTTGATTTAACTTTTCTATCGATTAATTATGTTTGAAAGTCATGTCATAAACTTGAGAGTAATGTCATGGCAAATGTCAAAACAACAAACTTAAATATATTGCAATTTTCATTCAGTTTGTTTACTTGAATGTGAAAAATTGGAAGTTTGCAGACGTATGAAAATATCTATAATGAAAATCATTTTAAGTTCAGTTTATAGTTTATGTTCAATAGCTGTTGTGCTTCAATAACTTGTATTTATAAGTTATATAACTCATATAAAAAATGAGGAGTTGGCTTCATTTGACTCAGTGCTCAATTTCTAATAAATCATTAAGCTTTCGGAGTCTAGTTTTAAAGTTTTTTTCTCTCAAAGCTTATTTTTGAAAAAAGTGTGTTTAACTCAAAAAATATGCACCCATTCATATTGACCTGAATCTCTTTATTAAAAAGATCATGAATTATAAGCCAAAAACATTTACTGTTGTCACTAAAAACATTTAATTTTAAAATGAAGAAACGTAATCTCAAATAATAACCGAATATTGAAACCGAAAAAAGTAAGTCAGTATAACAATCGGCTCTGAACTTTTTTTGGTTTGTTGAATATTCCTGCCTGATGTCTATTAACATTTGAATGGCAGAAAAAAGGTGCACCCATTACAACAGAATCACAATAAGGCTATGTTCATAAATCTTTGCTCAAACAGACCTACGCTAACATGAAAAAAGCTCCGTTTTGTTACATATAAATACATGAGAGAGAAAATGATTGTTAAATTAGACAATAAATTTGCACAAAAGTGTATATTATAGTGAGTTAATGTCGAGATTGTAGGAAAGGCGTACCAAAGCTCTATAGAGTCTTATTATATGTTCTAAATTATTGAATACTAATAAAAGTAATATAAGTTAGAAATCGACAATTTATAGTCGATTTAAAGAAAAGGCATATAATTTACAGTCATTTAAGAGGCGACGAAATATTTAAATACGAATTAGTCATCAAATGATTTATGACTTTCAATTACACATTTGAATTTCAAATTCAAGTTAAATTAATTGCCGTTTATATGCATCAAGTTTAGTGTCTTAAGAGTTGCAACAAATAAAGTTTTGGTTAATGTTAATATTGTTAATATTGTTAATGTTAATATTAATAGTAGTACAAGTTTTACCTCTAATTTATGTTTATTACTTTTTCAAGCAATTAATTTTAATTTTTTGTTTGTTTTGTAACAATAATATATTTAAAGTTTTAATTATATTTTGATTTAAAGCCTTATTCATGGCATTGGTGCAAAAAGCTATCATTACTATTAGTGAAGAACAAAAGCCGATGTGGTTTGCGTTTTAGATTATGAAAAGAAAAATTATAGATTTTAAAACATTTCAAACAATTTTAAACAATACTAATTCTCTATTGGAATCTTTTTTATCAATTCAATAACAATATATTTTAAATTTAAAGATAATGTAATGAGATATTTAGTCTTTTCGTTTGAAATTGAATTTTTTTTTATATAATCTTATTTTCAATTTATTATAATTATTTAGGGCATAGATATTAAGAGCACAACACATCAATTTAAAAGTGCATATAATTTTACCGTTTATATGCGTTTACTGAACCTCAAATCAGCAAATATCATGATTTGAATGTTATTTATTACCCATCATTAGTTTATCTGTTCCTATCTGTGCGATTCTATGCCTAAATTCTTTAAAACTGAACAATATGTGTGTTGTTATAAAAATATATAATTAGTTTCATGAAATTCATTTTTATATGTTCAAACTGGGCAGTCAACAGAAACCGCTCGCGCTAGTGCTTTGGGAAAATTCTACGCTCAACGCTGGTCACCGAACGCTCCAAAATTGATTACTTATTATAGCTGATATAGATTTAAATTATTATTTTTGGTTTGGAATCCAAACTTTGGATCCTTTGAGTGAATGAAATCCTTTTTATTAGATCATGACTTGTATGTCAACAATAAGCTAAAGCTTTTCTGTAGAGTAAGAGTGAGAGACAGATCTGGTGTCACGTTTTTTTTGCTTCGTAACAGTTTGACTGTTTTATAAACTCATTATTTTACATTTAATTTTTTAAAATCTGTTGTGAGACACGACAGCTTCTGCCCATCGCTAGCTACGGACCGTTAAGAGGCCTAGGTTGTCATAAATGTATAGGAATTTAATCCAAACAAATGAAAAATAAATCATATTTATATTCAAAATTAATAAACTTATTTGTTTCACATTAATAATGTCTGATTTCAATTAATATTCTACAAAGAGTAATATAAACCAGATATAAACATACCTCACTCTAGTTTTACTAACTTTCAATTTTTTGTCAATTTTCGATTAGAGTCTGAGTTATAGTTTTTAATTAAAAGAAATTATTTTTTTCTCGTCATTTATAATATGGTTTAGATTAAGTGAAAATATCTTAAGGTTAAAACAAACAACTATTAAGTTATTGTAAGTTAAAACATAATTATTCAATATATTAAGTCCAGTGAGACATAAGAATATAGATTTTTATTGCATTTATATTGTAATGTTTGTCACTTTTGTGAACTCTGAAGTGGCTGTAATCGATTCAGTCCATCGACATATCAGGTTATTATAAACCTATTAACACAAAGTCTCGCAAAACGTATCGGTTATTCCGCATAAAGAACTAAAGTTATTCAGCAGATGTCTTGAGAGCGCATCTGAAAACCTGGTTTGACATTAAAGTATCATTAATCACATCTCCGATGACATGTCACAACTGGCAAATTATTTAAGCAAATAGTATTACACAGTTTTCTGCTTTAATAACTAAAGCATTAAACACTATCTCAACAGTAACTGTTAGGCTTGAAAAAAAACTAATTCTTTTCTCACTCAATGTCAACAATGTTTGAATGCATGCATTTGATCATTACTTATGAATATAGCGAATTAATTTGAGTCTACAGTACAAATCTCTAATGCAAATACATTTTTCTGTTAACCAAACCATACATTTAAAGTTATAAATCATTTATATATAAGTATACAATAGCGGAAATGTTTTATTTTGTAAAAGTTTTTCCTTTACTAGTGTATGCATTTTTAATTATTAATATTCATTTCAATATTAATTAATTATTTTGATTTGTTTTTTGTAAAGTTAATTAAACTTTAAATTTGACGCCAATTCTTGATTGTGAAAAAACTGGTGCTATACTTGTTAGTGGACAGGAAGAATCGAGAGTCTATTTAAAACACATTTAAACAATTCAATGGCATGCAGTCGAGACTCAAACATATCAATCAATAAAACTCAAAAAACTTAATTATTAGAACTATAAATAGCTTTTGATTTCATCAATTGATTCATTTAGATATTGATTAAGTTTTTACATCAAACAAGTATAATAAATATAAATTCCGTTTTTATATTATAAATTTGTAATTTTAATTGTTTGAGAACACGAAGTGAGCACCACTGTTCACTTTTGACCCAACTTAACATCAACCGAACCTATTGATTATAAAATAAAGTATTAAGTTTTAGTTACGTTTAGCCAATTAGTGCAGTACAACAGTTGAGAACAGTTCCGAATCTGCACTAAGTCTTGTACACGATATTAAATTGGATGGATATCTACTAATGCAAGGTTTCTGAAAGTTTTTGTATTTTAATTTATAAATTCTGTTTTTTCAAGAAAATCAGAAAAACTTAGATTAACTGAAAATAGGACTTTTGAAGCAATAAATGCAATGCAATGCTGTGTTTTATAGAGTTATTATTTAGTTTAAGAAAGTTTAGTTATGCTTCAGTTTGGAGTATTAGTGAAAATTTTTTTCATACTTACGAAAATGCAGAGTCTCTGTCATTATGTCATATTAGCATCAGATTAAAGTCTTTCAGTATTAGTATTTATTATAAGCCTAAATATAAAGTAAATTCTTTTCTATATTAGTGTAATCTTTGATATTATTATTCGGGTATAAAAATCGGGTTCAGAAATATCACAATTAAAATACTCGTAATTTGTGTTCAACTCTCAAAATGTTTTAAATGTTATATAAATAACACGTGTTTTGCCTTTCAATTAATAATAAACAATTGATTTAATAGTTTTATTATTAATTATTATATTAATAAATAATATGTTTCGCTCTCAATGTTTACGTTTAATTAATTTATATACAAATCGATTGCAAACAAATCTAATTAAAGCTAAATTTGAAAACTATTTTTCAGTCAATTCTTGGGCTTTAAGTCACTATTCATCTGATGTTAAAAATGGAAATTTCATTAATAATAATAATTTGGATAATAAATCAAATTTTTCGAGAGATCGAAATTTTGCCAACAATTTGGGTATAAATTAATGAATTGTATTATTTGTCATAAAATCTAATATTAGTTTTAATTTACCGTAAAATGAATGCAAAGCAGAGCCACGAGAGAGACGTCTCCAACATATGAGGCGATCGACTGAAGGAGAATACGATATCTTAACCGAAACCTTAATAAAGAGCACAACTATTGAAGAGATGTTTGAATTGATTTCTTTACACCACTCAGTCATGAATAACAGACATTTGTCTGAATCTTTTGAGTCATTTCACGACATAATCAGAAAGTCTAATGATTTTGAAACGGACTGTATTAGGATTTTGTCTTCGCCTCATTTTAAGCAGTTGTGCAACAGAGCCATGAAAAGGATGCGTTTCTTTCAACCCAACGAAATACTGACTACTCTTAAGTCTTTGTTATATATTAAGGTTTCGCCAAAAACTATGATTATTCAGAGCTTACTACAAATGGGACGACAACTCATCAATGATTTCTCTTTAGAACAAATTATTTTTCTTGACTTTTTACTTAATAAAAGGCTCACCGAAAACACCAACGATTTATCGGTTGATCCGCCGAATCACGACATTTTCAATTGTAATTTATATTTATTTAATTATATTTTACATTTAAATTAAATGTAACTCAAAACTCAAATTAAATATTACTTTATATTCATTTTATAATTAGTAAAACATTCATAATTTAAATCTAAACAAAATTATTTAAAATTAAAAATTTATTATTTTTTATGAATTGGAATAATAGATAACAAAGATAGCGATGAACTGGCACTTGAAGACGGTCCAGAAAAGCAATCGATAATCCCATTAGTGGACGCACTAAAGCTGGCGCTCCCGTTAGTACTTCAGGTGAAGATTGAGTCAAAAGAGCTGGACTTCGATGACATTAATCTAGTGATCAAATGTTTAAGAATGGGGTCGAGTCATAACGTTAAGGATCAAGTGATTAATAAGTTGACGGCTGCGGTCTCTCTCAGAGTAGACGAGTTAAGAGTACATCAACTGTTATCAGTGGTCGCATCACTCACTAACTTACGTTATCCGCACCTAAACATTAATATAAATCTTATCGAAAGGGTTATCAAACAGTGTTTGGATAGAGTGACCACTCCTGGGGTTGTTTTACCGGTTAACACTTCACTCAACTTTATTATATCACTCATTTCTTACAGCAAAGACCGACACGTTTTCTATCATAAGGGACTGTTTGAAATGGTGGCCAACTTGATAGTCGACAATCCAGACAGGGTTGACATGTCGAGAGTGAGTCATGCATTGTGGGGACTCACCAAACACGGACACGTTCACTACGGTTTATTGGATTTTATGGCCCAAAAGATGGCCGAACGTAATCGAGAATTGCTTACAAACGACAGAATATCGTTGGTTAACATATTGAATGCATTCGCACTTCCGTCCAATTACAAGCCAAATAAGCCTAATAGTGATGTGATTTATGAAACAATTTTAGAATCGCCACAAATTAGTTTATATCGTGACAAAAACAAACATTTATTATTTAAAATTTTGAAATACTTTTCAGTTTTAAGCTATTATGACCACAAGTTTATGAGAGAATGCATTCTTAATTATGTTGACGACGCCATCGCTATATCAACTATTTCTGGGACGCGATTAGACTTTCTTCAAACACTTGTACCTATTTATCAGGGATTATGTCTCGAATCCAGTCATAGCATTGATGATGAAAACTGCGAATTAAAGCAAAAGTTGAAACCTTTTATTGAAGAACTAAATGCATACCAAAGCAAAGAGTTTAAAGACAAATATAGATCACCAACATTGCAAAGATCTCTAACACAAGGCTTGGGTGGACCACAATTTGTTGCTAACAATCTATTCAACGATTTCGGACACTTTGTTGAACATGTGGTGGCGATGAGGAAAGGAGGATATCCTATAGCTATTGGTGAGAAAGAGGAGGTCATCACTAACATCAAGGATCTAACACTTCCGGCTGACTGTAAAATGTGTGTTAATTATAATTCATTTATTTGAATAATTGGTCATTAAATTTAATTTGTTTTGTTTCTCATAGAATTGGAATAATTCCGTTAACTTTTCGTGACTTTTGTCGCGAACCCTGTATTTTGAGAGCAGAAACTGATTTCAAAACTAGAACTTTGAAAAAAGCGGGAATAACTCCACTTCTTGTATGTTTCGTTTTCTCTTAAGTTTTGCGAACTTTTTCTCTTTAAACAGGTATTAAAATGAATTTTTATTCTCAGATCAATTTGGAGAGTTGGGACTCACTCTTAGAGCACGAAAGAATTCCTTATTTAATGCGAGAAATTCAAGAGACCTCACAAATAGACGCAAAACAAACTATCATTTCATGAGTCGCTTTAAATTTCATAAAATTAATTATATTTAGAAATAAATAGTTGAATGTTTTAAAATTTATTATAATTAATCATAAAATAGTTCGCATTTAAAACAGAATTCAAAGTTAAAATAATTTACTTTAATTATATGTCAGTTTAATTAAATAAATGTCCGAAAACTATTTGATTATTTAATTAAAAACTTGTAAATAATTAAATGATGTATACTGTACAGTGTCTTTGAGTATAAGACTTTTATTATACTATGAATTAGTGGTTCGCAACTGTTTTGCTGTTTTTTGGTTGGGGACACTTTGGAATATATAAGCATTTTGAGGATCACTATTGTTTTGGTATAGCACTCAACATGTTTGAGAATCGGTTTCTCTCACTACAAACCGAGTGTATTACAGGCAAATTCATGTGCACTGCAGTGAAGCCAAAGCGCATTGCATTGAATGCTTGGCAGACATCTGAGCTGTAATAGTGATCAAAATTACGATTCCATTCCAAGGGATTGGGTTTGAAAAAAAGCTTTAAGATGGGATGGGATTATGTTTCATGTCGTGGGATGGAATTGGGTAGGATTATAATTTTTTTAGTGGGATGGGATTGGGATTAAGTTTCAAGTCATGGGATGATATTTTGTAGAATAGAAAATTTTTATAATGGAATGGAATTGGGATTAAAAATTGTAATACTTTTGATCACTAATATGAGCCTTTCTTAACGTCTCACTAAAAGTCTATCAAAATGTAAAGCAAAAGACAGTCAGCACTGCATTTGTTGTAGAGATTCAATAAAGTGAAAGAAAATTGATTTTCTCTTTTGCCCTAATTTTTGATCTCTATGTGAAATAATAATAAATAAAAAACTAAATAAAAATCGATATAATATCTAATATTTATATTAATTTCAATGCCATCTAAAGCTGAAGACATTCTCCTTGGCTTTAAAGTGTAATTAATTGTTACAAATATTTGATAAAAACTGTTAAATAAATTTTATGATAATATATATTGAAATTTGTTGAACACCTTTAGAAATTGGATGAATCTGAGGGATGCCGACAATGGAAAGATCATTTGGGAGGAAAACACTGATCTGTATTCACCTCTCTTTACATTACTTTTTGCATCATTTTATTGTTGATTAAAATGTTTGTTTTAATTACAGCTCAAAACCAGATAAAGAACATGAAGGTATCGATTGTTTGTGTTCTCATTAATTATTTATATGTTTTTAATCAATATTTATATAATTAAGTGTACTTTTTTTTGTAATTGTGTTGTATTTTGAAGTGATTTTAATGTTAAATAATTGTAATATTATTTACTGACAGCTCGAGTGCCAAAAAGTATACTAAAATGCAGAGCAGTTTCGCGTGAAATCAATTTCTCATCCGTAGAGCCGATGGAAAAGTTTCGTTTAGAGCAAAGGGTGCTCTTCAAAGGCAAATGTCTCGAAGGTATCATTCATTCAAATCAATTGTCAATTATTTACGTATTTATTGTAATAAATTTTTTTTGTTAAAATCCAAAACCGAAAGAATGGTTTTTCGAGTTCGGTTATGTGATCCCCAACTCGACGAACACCTGGCAGTCACTCATAGAGGCTGCGCCTGAATCTCAGATGATGCCGGCGAATGTCCTCAAGTGAGTCCCACTCGTCTGCAATTTGCATAGAAATGCAATTTTGAATTTTGAATCTTCGATTAACTCATGTTTAATATGTACTTTTTATTTGCATTTAATTCAATTCAGTGGTAATGTTATAATTGAGACCAAATTTTTTGACGACGACCTGTTAGTGAGCACTTCCAAAGTTCGTCTCTTTTACATTTGAGATTAGGATAAGTCGACCAAAAACTACAAATTTGTCAATAACTGTCATTATTTGCATTCATCCTTCAATTTCCTCTTCAATGAAACAACTGTTTGATGTGATTCGAGCGACAAAACTATTTAACGTGTTATTTAAGTCATTCTCAAACATAAGCCAATGACACCATTTAATTAATATTTTATATGATATTTATGGTAAACCATTGCAGATATTTATTAACTTAATTATTTTGATTGAGTTATCATTGCCTTAATATAAAATCACAAACCCTTCGTCTTATCTTTTTTAATATTTTTTAATTTCCTTTGATTTTTAATTTCTTTTACAAACAGCTGATTTTCAAGCCTATGCTCTCTTTAGTTATTATTCTAGTCTCAGAACAAAAGTCTTAAAATAATTGATTGGAGTTTTTTATGTAAAGAATGTCTAGTATTTAAACTTCAATTGAATAAGTATTTAATATAAGTATTTATGCACTGACTCGTGTGTTAGCAAAACATCCGAATATACTGTACAGTAAAACTATGGAAGAAATCTAATTAAAATTCTATTAAAAACTTTTGAAACGAATTATTGCACATTATATCTAATTATTTAGACTCAAATCAAATCTTATATTACACTAAAATCGCTTGAATGTGACCCCAATTGCATTTTGAAATCTATTTTATTAAACTTTAGATTAATTGAAAGCCAAATGTTTAAGACACAAAATAATACCAAATTAACTGTACTGTAATTGTGAATATTTTAGAAGACCTTTTATGCAATAAATGCGTTTTCTCTACAATTTAATACAATTTAATACAAATTAAGAACTGATTTGAATTGATTGGCGGCTAAAATAAATGACAAACAAAACATCACAACGAAAATCAACTAAAACTTTATTCAAATCAAATAATATCCTACAAAACCTCAATTTTAATTTGATAATTAACTAATTCCTAACTATTGTATTATTTAAAATAATTATTGTTATAGATGTGGCATAAATTCAATTGTCATCTCGTTTTTTAATTGACTAATAAAATGACTGTTCTTTTGATTAAATAATTACAACAATTGATTATTTACATGAAACCTATCAATCATTTATTAAAAGGTCAATCTATTTACGCGCCGCAGGATCTGGTTCTCCACCATCTGAGAAGTGAGTCTCCTGTTCGAGCCACGCGTGTCCGCCAGTCAAGTGGTCCCTCACTCGCTTCCAATCTTCTCTATCACGGCGAAGAATATATCCATAGATAGGTCTGTAATACCATGACTGGTAGTCCTGTCGAAGAGACATAAATTCCCTGACCTGTCGCTCAACGGATCTCATAATCATTCGCTCCGACTCTTCATTGAGAACACAGACCATCATCTCATAGTCAATACGTTTGTCTCGAATTAAATGTTTGGCAAAAAATCTCGAAATTGGGCTCTAATTGAAAACGATTTAAATTGAAGGCATTAAAGACTGAGATAAACTAATTGTTTAAACAATATCTCGACTCATGTCAAGACATGAGAGCAGACCTTAAAGTACTCCCAATGGTAGGGCTCATACCCTTCTGGTATTTCGGCCAACTCTGCCGGTCCGACAACTATATTCACGTAAGTGGTGATGACTGTCAGCGGAATCAGTCCTAACATAGTATACCAGTGAAGCGCGTCTTTGAATTTGCGCCACTGAAACACCGACGGACGCATTGGGAACTGACGCGGGTGGAGGTGTCCGGGACTCACGTGGAAGTGGTCGCCACTCCATCGCACACTGTCTGCAACGGTCACACATTCGGTCAGGCATTGCATTCACTGCTATCATTACATTTTATTCATATTCAACTAATACTTACTCTTCAGGACTGAAGAAACTAATTGTAATTTATTAATAGGCTTTAAAGCACTAAAAACTGCCATTTTTTACAACAAATAAATTTTTGATCTCTACTTTGGAAATAATAATAATAATAATAATAATAATAAAGCGTAAGTAATGCTATCTTTGGGTCATTTAAGTGATAGTAAAAAGTGTTTATTACTATTGAATGATAGAAATGAATACAATTTAATTGTTATAAAAGTCATTCGACTTAATTATGATTTAAAACAAGACATCAGAGAATAGATTATGATTTAGATAAACATTTGTAGTGTCTGTACATAACATTGTTCTAAACATTAACGGATAAAAACTCATAATTAAAGGTTCAATAAGTTATTTAAAGTTATAAAAAGTATTAATAAGTTATAGGAACTAATCCTTAGGCATAAAATTTTTTGTCTCTCTGGAAAGTTTTGAAAAA